>CAUYSK010069919.1:0-17034 GCA_963575035.1 Avahi laniger
GGGCATCAGCACCAAATGGAAGCATCACTGGTGACAGTCCATGCTCCGGGCCCAGCCCTAGGGCTTCCTTGAGGGCATCGGGGTGATGTCATGGCACTGGCCTTAGCCCAGTGGACTCCAGCCCCATTCAGGTCAGCCCCCACCCCGCCTCAGGCCCCTCACGGCACCAGCCCTCACTCCCAGTACCTCTAGGAGGAAATTTGGGACTGGTGTTGCCATGGCAACCATGGTGCCACCGAGATTGTTCTTCATTATGCTCCGGGGATAGAATTATATGACCTGGAATCAAAAAATGCAAAGCAACGTGAAGCAGCGAGCATTGTGGACAGCAGTGGAGTCAGCCAGCCTGCGTCTGGAATCAGCAGGGTTACTGTCAACAGATGACTCTGAGCAAGTTACCTGCCCTGGCTAGGACTCAGTTTCCCCTCCTGTCAGATGGCACACCTGGGTGCACACCTGTTAGATAACATGCTCCCCAAATGCTCTGAATTAGTGGGTGCCTCCAAGAGCCCAGTAGCAAGGTGAATGTGTGATGGGCCCCCTCGACACACACCCACCAGCTCTTAAGAGAGGGTGAGGAAACCGTCAAAAGGGGCTCATCCAAAGCTCTGCTTTAGGTCTAACTCCCATGGCCAGAAATCAGGAACGTGCCTACTAGTCCAAAGGCAGGCAGGCTCCCTCAATGAGCCGGTTTCCCTTAGAAAGGAGACACCACTTTGGGGTGGACTTCCAGGAAGTCCCCTTCCCATCCACCCACCCCCAAAAGCAGCCCAGTTATTCCCTTTCCAGAAATCCAGGCTCAGGAAAGCTCCTGCAGTATAGACAAAGCTTGAACACAAAGAAGTACACTGTAGTGTTGCTTATGACAGGGAAAGCTTGGAGTGCATCCAAGTGTCTGAGTACAGGGGAATGGCTAAAGAAGTTAGGGTACATATCCCCATCCAGAACATTATCCCTGCCATTAAAAATTGTACTTACTAAGGGTTTGCATTCTCATAGGAAAATGTTTATGCTTTAATTTTAAATAGGAACATCAAGGCATCAAGTGGTATATGCTGTACAATTCTTTTAAGGGCGTAGGAAAAAATATTTGGTCTAGGGTAAATTCTATTTTCTTTTTTGAACTCTACTTGCCAACATTTCTACAGCTGACATGTCTTATTACATTCTAGAAAAATTAATCACCCATTTCTAAAAGTAGGACCTGACGTGGAGGTAACAGGGTGTGACTGTCCTTGGTTCACATCTTGACTCTGACATTCTCCAGCGGTGGGTTTGAGGGTTTCTTTGGCCCCTTCAAGCTGTGCTTTCCTCACATGGAGATGACAATGACTTGTGTGCCAGAAGGCTAGTGTGAGGATGGAATGAGATAAGGTCCCTAGAGCACCTAGCACATGATAGAGACCTGGCACATAGTAGGTGCACAATAAACAGTTCCTGTGGCCTTGATGGGGCTGGTGGGGCCTCAGCAGCCCTTCTGCCTCTCAGCCTGCTTAATGCTGACTCTCGTTCTCTCTCAGCCCTGTCTGCAGTCCCATAGGGAAAGTCTACCCCTTCTCCTTCTAGCCCAAGCCCATTCCCAGATACCAGCCTTCCTGGATGGTGCCCAAGAATTTGCCCATAATGTTGTTCCAGAATGCCCTGCTGAGTTGGGGCTCCCCCCAGCTCTGGCACAGGCTGGACCACCTCCGGGCTCCTTCCAGCACCCAGGGGATCTGCCTCCCCGACCCCCAGCTAAAGGGTTCTCTGACCACAACTGCTTGAAAATAAATTCTCCAGCTCCGGGGACTGTGTCCTTTTGAGGCCTGTGCAACCTTCCCTGGATCCTCTGGGAAGACACAGCTGCAACCCGGGGCTGAGTCAGCCTCCACGAGCCTCGGGGAGAGGAGATGAGCCAGCCCCTGTGCCTGGTGACAGACACACTTAACCTCTGATGATTCCACCATTTCCGCACCTAAGAGGCAGGGAGAGGCGAGCAGAGCGGGCGAGAAGACAGTGAATACTCTGTGAGAGCCGAGGCCACTGGGGATGACAGGCAGAGGAGGCGGCAGGGCAGGGGATGGGGGGGTGCCTCCCTCTCTGTTGTCTTTTCTCTCTCTTTTCTTTTCATCTCCTGTTTTCTTCCCTCCCTTCCTGTGTTCTCCTGTTCCTTCATTTCTCCTTTTTCCTCCATCCTTCCTTTGTTCCTTTCTCTACTCATTAATTCACTCTTATTGTGAATTCCTTCTTTGTCTAGTTATCCAAGTGATACTTCTTTTGCTCCCGCCCTGTGCTGGGGACACCGGCATGGAAAAGCACACCCAGGACCACACGCACTGGCTTTACAGACCTCATCGCTCCAGCACTGGGGGGCCCAGGGGAGCCAGGACTGACCAGCCCTGTGGGGGTGCCTGGGAAGGCTTCTCGGAGGAGGTGCCCGCCGTGTAGAAGGAAGAGTCCTGTGCCCAGCAGGCAAGGCAGGGGAAGGCATCTGGGCAGAGAACAGCATGTGCAGAGGGGGCCTGCCCCGGAGCGGCCGGAGGTGAAAATGTGGCGAGGGGAAGCCATGCATGCCATGTGCATGGCTTTTTCTAGGCTGGCCACCTTGATAAGTGTTCTCCCTTTTACCGATGGGGAAACTGAGCCTCGGAGAGTAATGTGACTTGCCTGACCTCACACATCCAGTAAGTGGCAGAGCTGGGACTTGATTCCAGACCCGGGAGGTTTAATAGCCATGATCTTGCCCCTTGACCACAATAAACCTCAGCTCAGGGGTTCAAAGAGGTACAGGCCACCGCCAGCCCACTGCCAACAGGTGACCAATGAAGCAGACTCCTGTAGCCTCCAGGTGCACAGGGTACTTCTCTGCTACCTGTGGGCGGGAGGCTTTGAAATGCCCTGTGCCGTCGGGGAAGAAAGTTCTCTGGGGCATTGTGCGGAGTCTGGCTGGGAAATGAGCCTGAATGTCTTGAAGGGCAGTGATTCCTCCTGTCCCCTGTGCCTCACTCTGGCTGGACACCGGCTGTGGCACCTCCAGGAGCCAGCTGCTGGAGGTGGCGGGTGGACCACGCAGTGGCCACTTGCCCTGGGCCTCCCTGAATCAAAGAGTTGCAGGCGGTGGGAACCAGCCAGCAACGGGCCTGGAGGCGTTGCCATCAAAGGCCTGTGGGTGGCAGTGTTGAGTGCCACGAGCCAGGAGCCGGTGACTTCACCAGCAGCCATCACCTCATGTCTAAAACGCACACAGTGCCCTCCAGCTCCTCAGGGCTGGTGTCTCCTCTTCGCTCTGCAAAGGGTGGGGCGGGCTGGGGTGACGGAAAGACCGAGGGTTTTGGAGGCAGAGGCCTGGGTCCAGGCCCCAGTCGTGTGACCTCGCCTCTGGGAGCCTGGGTTTCCTCATGTGTAGGATGCTGATAACAGCATCTCCCTTAGTACCTAGCAAAAGTAGGTGTTTATGACGTCTACATGAAATAGCACAGATTAAGCACTGACCACTCCTGTTGCATTTGTTCATTCATTTATTCCTTTCATCCAGCAAACATGTATGATGTCTGTGTGTGGCAGGCACTGACATGGGGCTGGGGGCGAGACACCTAGAGACTAGGCGGGACAAGATCCCTGCTTTAATGGATCATGTCTGCTGGCAGGGGGAAGAGGGTGGCAAAAAATAAAACTGGGTAATGCAATGGCAAGGAAGTGACTGGGAAGCCACTTGAGGCAGGGTGACCCTGGAAGGCTTCGCTGAAGAGGTGAACGGCAAGAAGGAGCCAGCCAGGCAAAGGCCAGGGGAAGATGCTCTGCAGAGGGAACAGCACGTGCAAAGGCCCTGAGGCAGGAAAGGGCTTGACGTACGTGAACGATGGGGAGTGGCAGGAGCTGAGGTTGGAGCAGTGAATACAGCCAGCTCAGGATGGGGTCCTGGAGGGCCCCAGAAAGGAGTGCGACACGCAGTGAGGGCTTGACATTAGTCGCCTTAGGTGTGAGTGTCTGGTCCCTTGCCCTCATTTTCTAGCTGAGGAGACTGAAGCTGGCCCAAGAGCTCACCCTTTCCCTGCAGATGGGCCCCCATCTGGCCTATGCAACTGCCAGTCCATCTGCTAATGGCCCAGAGGCAGGGGGCCACCAGGGCCATCACAGCTTGGGTCTTGAGCTCTGAACAAGATAAAGTGGAGCCCCAGACTCCACTGGGCCTGGAACGGCTGCCTTTCCCAGCCCCCTGCAGCCCCACCTGCATCACCCACTTCAAAACCATAAAATAATGGGTGCCAGGGAGGGCGGTCCTTGTGTGGAGAGCCCGTGGAAGTGGCCAGTCCATCCCAGTGCTGGGACAAGGGAGCCTTGGCTGGTGCGCTGTGGAGCCTCAGGGAGGAGGGCTCGCTCCCAGCAGCCGAAGCCCTGAACCCGGGGGAAGGGGCTTCTCGCTGCTCCCTCAGCGTCTGCGAGCTGTGCTCGTGTTCCCCCGGGACCCCTCAAGCCCTCTCCCAGGATGGCTGGAAAACTAGTGCTTTTGTGTCAGATGCCATGACTCAGGCCCGTCTCCCCAGAACCACCCATCCCCACTGTGGGCATTGTCTCCCCTCTCAATCTCGCTGTCTCTGTTCTCTCCCTTTCTCTCCCTCACTGCTCATCTCCGTCCTTAATCTCTCTCCATCTCTCCTGTTTCCCTGGCTCCGCCCACCTCCCTTCCTCCTCTTTTCTCTGGATTGATTAATTGGTTGGATGATTGATTGATGATTGATTTCTCTCTCTCCTGGTTCCCAGCAGATTTCTCCTATCCAAGTACTAACCAGGCCCAACTCTGCTTAGCTTTCGAGATCAGACGAGATCGGGCGTGCTCAGCGTGCCCACAGATTTCCAGGTGGTTTACAGAATACTTAAAACTCAAGGTCAACTACGATCCAGGCCCGGCTCAATCCAGGAGCTGACGCCCATGATCCTGAAGGAGGAGAGGGCTGCCGGTCAACCAGTATGAGAGAACCTTCTGCCCAGAGTGCTTCTCCCTGCGGTGCCGTAGATAAACAGGGACAGGGCAGGGGCGGGGCAGTGAGCATGAAGTGTGCCCTCAGCAGGTGTCTGCAGGGCAGCACCGCCACCCCCAGGCCACCCACTACAAGCCAAACCACTGGCTTCCGGGTGGGCCTGGGGGGGCAGCCAGGCACAGTCGGAATCATCTGGGGCGCTTGTTGAAAATACAGATTCCCAGGCCCAGCCAAGAATTACTAAGCTGGATTTTCCAGGGCTGGGGCTCCGGCATTTGTACTTTTTACAGTCTCCCGGGGATTTCAATGGACAGTGGGAACCGAGGAAGCCAAACTGGGTTAGGGCTAGAGAGAGGGGAGTTTGCTCCCTCCTTACTCACCGTTTGCCAGATCACTACTGGGCGTCTCCTACCACGCACCAGGTTGTGTGCTCAGAGCTGGGTACACACGTGAAGAACACAGCCACGGCGCCTGGCCCTGTGCAATCTGGCTCTGCCCCTCCCCCGCCCCCATTCGGCCCCTAATGCCGCTGCACTGGCCACGGCTGCTTCCTTGAATGCTCCGTGCTGTTCCTGCCACCAGGCATTTTCCACGCAGTTCTGTTCCACCTGCCTGGAACTGCCCGCATCCCCACGCCTGCTCCATCTTCGCCTTGTTAAACTCACTGGTCCCCCAGAAACATTAGGAGTGAAACGGTAAAAGGCTGGATTCTGAAGCCGGAGTACCTGGGTTCAAACCCTCACCCCACTGCTCACGAGCTGTATGTTACTGGAAAGTTTACTCAATCTTTCTGTGCCTCAGTTTCCCAATCTGTAAAATAACGATAGTTCTTATCTCATAGGGCTATGCATGAAATAAATGAGTCAATATATACGAGTAGAGCACTCAGGATTGTGCATGGCCCTGGGGATGCTGAAATATCAAATAAGGGACAGATCATGACCAGTTAACATAATTAACGCCCGTGCTCCCGCTGAGGCTCGGCCCAACAGCACGTAAGCGTCGCCATCGCGACTCCCCGGCCCACTGGCAGGCCCCTGTTCCATGTCCTCTCGGCAGCCCCTGCTTCTTGGGGGCAGAGCTTTAAACTGTTTGCAGTTGTTTCTGTTTGTGTAACTGTTAGAGTCACGTCTGTCTTCCCTTCTTCCCCATAAGGGCAGAAACCACGTCTACTTTGTCCTCCCCACTGGGCCCCCTTCCCAGCGCTGTGCCTGGCACTCGCTGGAAGGTCAAACACTATTTGCCGGATGAGTCAATGAAGGAATGAAGCGAAGCCCTCCCCGAGCCCGGCCGTTCCGCCGCCCCCTTGAAGCCAGCCTCAGCGTGAGTCAGAGTCAGAGAAACATTAGTCTCATACCCAGAAATCATCGAAAGGCAAGTTGAAGGCTTTACTGCAGTCTCCTGAGAGAATGCCAAAAGATGGGGTTGCGTGCCTCGCGCAGACCAAACTTAAACTCCCTCAGCTTCCCCTCTCGCTGGCTCCGGCCTCCCAGGAGAAAACCCAGACTCGAAGCCGCCCACCCGGTGTTCTGGGGAGGGGTCTGGATAGTAAGCCATGAGCTCGGGACCTTCCCTCTCTAAGGGAGGAGTCCCTGGCCAGCCGTGGGGAATGTGAGCTCCCGAAGGTGGACGAAGGGCTCTCAGCCCCTCCTCCAGGCCCACCCAGCTGCCCTGAGGCCCCCTCGGAAGGGACCGAGGGATGAGCAGCTACAGGGGCCAGAGCCCCCCACACCACCACTTGCTGCCCAAACCCGCCGATGAGGAAAGAGGGTCCTCAAATGGGCGCTCCCCTTTCATTCTTGATCAACTTAGAGGCCACACAGCCCTCACGGAATGACTGAGCTGTCAGGGAACTTAAAAAGTTTGCTCTCTGCCTCCACGAGTCGCTTCCCCTCTCTGAGCCTGGTTTTCTCCATCCACAAAAGGAGAAACTCCTTTCCAGCTGGGAACCAAGATGGCGGCCCGGGAAGCCTCGAGCAGCAAGGGCCAGGACACAGGCCCAGGACCTAGAGAGACAGCCACGTCTTGCCTCGCGTTTGTCACGCTCCTGGGGCGGTCATAAAGACAAGAAGGCTGAGTGACCAAAAGGCTAGGACAGATTTTATCAAAATGTTTCATTACAGGGGTGCCCCTACGTACAGGTCTTAACCACGGGTGATCTTTCTTTCCCATGGCCCTCGGGAGAGTTTGCCTTCTCCCTCTTAAGAGATAAACTTTAGGCTGCCTTGTATTAAGTGTATGTGTCTGCTCTCCCTCAGAGAGCTAGATCTCATAGTCAGGAAACATTTTTGTGTCCCTGGAGCTACCATATCCTGAGTGCTAATGAATACTCATTAAATATCTACTGAATTGAGTGTTAAAAAAAAAAACTGACTTCACTACTTACTGGCTGTGTGATGTCGGGCAAGTTTCTTAAACTCTCTGAGCTTCAGTTTTCTCATCTGTAAAAAGGGAATTAAAAAATGCATCTGCCTCTAAGGCCATTTTGGGGATTAAATAAAATTATGCATGTAAGGTGCTTACCTCTACATCTATCATGAATAAAGTTCTCAATAAATGTTCATAATTAATAGTGTTAATTGTGGTCGTGATGATGGTGGTGATCATAGTGATGATGGTGGTGGCGATTGTGGCCGTGTAGATGGCAGTGGTAATCACGGTGATGAAGACGGTAGTGATGGTGGCAGCGTTGGTGGTGATGATGGTGGTGCCGGTCACGGTAACGTTGGTAGTTACAGCGGTGACGGTGCTGGTGATGATGAGGTGGTGGGTTGGTGGTGATGGTTGTGATAGTGATGGTGACAATGGTGTTGGTAATGATTTTGGTGGTGGTGATGCTGGTGGCAGTGTCAGTGATGAAGATGATGATGTGATGGCCATGACAGCCCTGCCTGGGTCAGCTCAGGTTAACCCCAAATCAGGTCCCCCACAGGCCTCTTGGGTCCAGCCAATGCTTGGCGGAGCAGGGACTTGGAAGCCTGACAAGGCCCGTTGGCCTTGGTACCGCTGTTTAGACAGAAGCGGAAAGCAGACACCCACATTCAATAAGAGGTTGGGATGTTTCATACAGCATGTTCTGCCAACAAGAGGTGAATGCAATAATTTTGAAAGGAATATTTGCGAACTCGAGCTGCTGAACAGCCATTTGATACCGTGCTTGGCAGGGGAGGCAGACACGTGGGCAGTGGGGAATACGCATCCATTACACCCGAGGGGGCGGCCGGCGCACCTGTGGCTCGGAGGCTGGGCTCTGTCTGTTTGGGAAGGGGCTGCCCACAGGAATAAACCACAGACCTTAACTGGGCACCCCTGGCGTGCAGGCCTGGCTCTGGGAAGGGCACAGCTGAGCCCGAAACCCCGTCGTTACCTGTGAAAAGTTAAGTGCAGGGAAAGGAAAGCAAAATATATAGAATAAAAACTCCATAAACGCGCACTAAACACCTAGTATACTCCAGGCCCGTGGTGGGCACCGGGAATGCTGAAATGGAAGGAAGGCTCTGTCCTCAAGGTGCTCCCAGCCTGGCGGGGAATGCAGGCAAGTAAATAAATACTCGCTGAATGGTGGGCACCGTGGCGTATAACACCCATCGCTCAGCAAGGGCTCTGCACGTGCCAGGTCTCATCTCAGTCATCTCATCGAGTGGGTCTCACCATAAACCTGTGAGGTCAGTGCCAGCACAATCCGCGCTTTACGGAGGAGCAAATCAGGATCCAGAGAGGTTAAGTAACCTGCCCTAGGTCACAGAGCTCCTAAGCGGAGGAGTCAGGATTTGAACCCGGCCTTGGGGCTCTTAGGCACCCCGCTGGTCCAGAAGAGGGATGGCTTGGTTCTGCCCTGAGGATCAGGGAGGGTTCGCAGAGGATATCCCTGAGCTGGGCCACAAGGGACAGGAAGGGGTGCACCCGCGGCTGGGATCTGGAGGCCAGGCAGGGCTAGGGCAGGACAAGGCACTCTAAAAGGAGCTGTGCCGGGCAATGGTGTTGAGGTGGGAAAGCCCTCGGTGTTCCCAGGGGACAGTGAGGCGGGCAGGGTTGCCTGGGTGGAAAGTTCTTGCAGGCCAAGTGGAATCGAAGTTGCTAAGTTAGGGGAGGGAGCCGGCGCAGAGAGCAGAACTGTGGGAAACCCAGAACAGCCCACGCACAGCAGCTCGGGGCTCCTGCTGGGCGCGTAGTGCATAAACACAGTATGCACCTGGTCAGCACCCGGTCTTTAAGGAAGCTGAATCGTTCCCGGGCCCCAGATTAAAACTCCGCTTTCAGATATGGCTGGTGTGATGGAAAGAACATGAGCTTTAGAGTGATGCAGGCCTGGGTTAGAATGCCAGCTCCCACCTGTACTACCTATGCAGCTTGGGACAATTTATCCAACCTCTCTGAGCCTTAGTTTTCTTATCTGTAAAATGGGTTCAACAATACCTACCTTATTTTTGTGAGAATTAAATAGTATGATACCAATAAAAAAAAATTATCCAAAGGTCTGGCATCCAGTAGATGTTCATAAATAATAGGTCCCTTTTTCCTTTCCCTTTCCTCCCCTTCTGGGTTTCCCAGCTCCTATGTAGCGTGCAAACCATAATGCACATCGCTCCTGGAAAGAGCCTGAAAACGCTTTGTGGGTGCTGATGTGGAGTTCAGGAAACACAACCCCCATGTATATGGTGATGCAAATCGAAGACACAAAACGAGGGAGGACGCCTTATCATATTTCCCAGTGCTCTGCCTGCCCTTAGATTAGAAATACGCCTAAAATACTAATCTAAAGACACATGAGGCTGGGTGCTTCTGGACGGTGAAGGATGCACAGGGACTCCTGCTGACGCCCCCTTCCAGGGCTGGGACGTGGGGGGGTGGGAGGACACAACACCCCCATCCACTGCCTCCCTGAGCCCCAGATCCTTCTACCACCTGCCACTGGGATGCCTCCAAAGCAATGCGAAGTCCACACGACCATGACTGAATTCCTGCTCTTCACTCCCAAACCTGGGCCCCTCCATCCATGTTGGCCACTTCAGTCAGTGGCTCACCTTCCTGTCTAGAAGGTTGTTCAGAAATCTAGAGGTCATTGTCGACACCGCCCCCCTCCCCCATACACGATCTCCCACCAAGCCTCGTCCAGGTTACCGCCAATATCTCTCCATCTCCACCTTCAAGCCCATGCCTTCTCTCACCCGGCCAGCCCCCCAACCCGCATTGCCATTCTTCACATTCTTTTAATGTTGCTTCTTTGCTTAGTGGCTCCGACTGCTGGCAGAATAAAGGCATCACTGCCTTCAAGACAACCCTCCATAAGGGGCCAAGAAGGTCCTAAGGAGATGGCTCCACCTTCCTATCTATGCTCACCTCACAGCCCTCTCCACTCAACCACACTGACTTCCTCCCTTCTGCACTCGCATTCTCTTCCTTCCCACCCCAGGGCCTTTGCACATGCTTGTCCTAACTGGAAAGCTCTTCTTGCCCCTGTTTACCTATATAACATCTCATACTTAACAACTCAGTTGAGGCCGGGCGCGGTGGCTCACGCCTGTAATCCTAGCACTCTGGGAGGCCGAGGCGGGTGGATCGTTTGAGCTCAGGAGTTCGAGACCAGCCTGAGGAAGAATGAGACCCCGTCTCTACCAAAAATAGAAAGAAATTAATTGGACAGCTAAAAATTATAGAAAAAGTTAGCCGGGCATGGTGGCATATGCCTGTAGTCCCAGCTACTTGGTAGGCTGAGACAGTAGGATTGCTTGAGCCCAGGAGTTTGAGGTTGCTGTGAGCTAGGATGACGTCACGGCACTCACTCTAGTCAGGGCAACAAAGTGAGACTTTGTGTCAAAAAAAAGAAAAAAAAAACATCTCAGCTGAAGGACACTTTCCCCAGGAAGACTTCCATGACCTTCCAGACTAATTCTGGGCTTCCTCATAGCACCACGTATGTCTCAGTGGAGCACTTATCAAAGCTGCAATTGTACACTGATTTGTGTTGTCATTTGGTTAAAGCCAGTCTCCCTGAAACTCCCAGAGGACAGGGATCATGGTCGGTTGCGCTCACTCCAGAACCGAGGGCCTGGTATGTTGTAAGCACACAATGAATAGAATTAGAAGAATGAATGAATGAAGTGATGCTTCTTGGGGTTCACACCCTCCACCCCCATCTTCGGCAAACCCTAGACTCATACAAAGGCTGGTGGAGACATTAAGAGAAAGGGGACCTGCCCAAGTCACACAGCAAATAGGTGGCTGAGCCAGGCCCAGAAGAAACTAGGCTTCCTGGCTGGAATGGCTTTCCAGGCCCTGCTGACCCGGGGTCTAAGCTTCGCGGTGGAGGCAGGGATGCAGGAAAGGTGCCTTCAAGGGGCATCAGGGCCAAAGGAGGGAAGGATTGTGTAGCCCTGTCTCCGCACATCTGGGCTCTAATCCAGGCTGCAAAGCACCCTGGCAAGCAAAATGTGTTTTCTGCATGTTATGTTGGGCCCTGCAGACACCGCATGCAAATATATGCAAATTATGTGCAAACACAGTTCTCTGGCTTGGATGAGAGAAACCAAAAGCCTGGTACCAGGGGAGCCATCTAAGACTAAACCAAGCTGGCAGGCCAGAAGGGCCTGATGCAGCCCTGCAGGCTACACGACTGAAATGGGGTGGGGTGTAAGCAGGGGAACACCCCCCCTTATAACCCCCTGCCCTCTGCCCTCTGGAAACAGAGTCCACCAAGCCCAGGGGGTTGGGTGCTGTGGACTTCGGGCTATTTTTCCAGGAGTTGGGTCCCTCTGCAGCCCATCCTCAGCACAGCTATAAGAGGGGTCTGTTTTGGGGGCCACGCTACAGCCCCCACAGAGACGTCTCTATCGGTAGTGACTCCACGTGGCCTTGCTCTTTGGTCTGTGTCTGAACGGCCTGTGACGCAGGCTCAAAACCAGACTCCGTGGCCACCTTCAGAGACACAGCTTGCAGGTCCAGGAGGGCCGTCCCTTCTTCTGGGCTGACAAACTCCTGTTCCTTTCTCCTCGAGATGTAGCTCCAGGTCCCCTGTGAAGGGCACCCCCAGGCCCCCTCAGTCTCTCCAATTAGCACGAGCCTCCTGCCCTCCCTGGGGCTCCCACAGCGCTGGGCGCCCTCCAGCAGGGCCCCGGGCCTGCTGGGGCTCGTGTCTGCACAAGGGTTCGTCTCTCCCACTGCACTGGGGGCCTCAGGGGCACATGACCCACAGGAAGGGTTTGGTGAGCGAATGAATGAATGAATGAATGTGAGTGATGGGAGAGCAAGGAGAGAATAAATGCAGCATCAGTGATCTCTTCAGGAAAGTCCAAGAGGGTCTGAGAGTGCCAATGAGGCACAGACAGTGGGCTGCGTGGATCTGGCCTCCCATCCCCAAGTGCCGAGGCCTGGCCCTGCCTTGGCTGGCACCTTCCTGGCTCCTGTTCCCCCTGCCCCCACCTCCCAGCATCAGCCAAATCGGCTGTCAGCACCGAAAAGAGCTGTTCCTTGAAACCTCGCAGCCCGTGATTAGATCTATGGCAGCTTCCTAAGCCACTCAGTGGTTCCCATGGCTACCGACTGGCGGGCCTCCCGGAGGAAAGGGAGCGGGTGGGGGAGACAGGTGTGGGGCTGCTGCCCAGGCAGGGCTGGGGGAGAGGATGACAGCAGAGTCAGAAAGGATGGAGAACCCAGACAGCTCTGGGGAGGGGGAAGAGGATGGGACACATGGGGACATGGGACAGGGGCGAGAGCTGGCAGGGGGAGCCGCAGGGGCAAGAGAGATGGGGAGGTGAAAGGGGGCTGGGAGTATGGGAGAGGAGGAGAAGGCGGGAACTTGAAAGGGGGAGATGGGGGAGGCTGGCAGTGGAGGGCGGGGCCCCGGGACCATAGGCAGCTGGGCAAGCGATCAGGCAAATGAAGGACAAGGACAGAAGGCAGAGAGGGCCTGGTCGGGCCAGGCAAGGAAGCAGGAGGCCAGAGGCTCCCAAGCTGTGGAAACTAAGGCAGAAAACGGGCCCGGTCCCTGCCCCACACAATACACACCTCGAGTAAGGAAAATAGCTGGACACCATCACTGCCCACGAGGGCCCTCGGCCTCTGACCTCAGCCCGGCTCCAGGCTTGGGCTGGGGCCTTGGCATCACCAAGGACAGAGCCGGCGGCACCCGCAGAGGGGCCTGGCAGTGGACAGTCTGGCATTCGAAAGGCCAAGCAGCCTCACCAAAAAGCGCCGCACCCACGGCTAAAGTTCATGATGAGGCTGAATCACTTGGAACTTGGGCCCTGGGGGAAGCTCTGCCACCCCTCCCAGGCAGACAGTGATGCCGGCAAAGAAACGCAGCGGCACCTTCAGCGGGCAGGGTCAGCCTGCAGCTGCCGCCGGAGAGAACCCACCGCCGAGGGCTGGGAGATGAGGTCTGGGGCCTCCTTGTCAGGACAAGACAGCCAAGAAGAGGGGACAGATTGGGGGTCAGGGATTCGAGCATCGCCTCACCTCACAGCTTGGCCTGGACCCTCTTGTCACTCCTGTAGAAAATGTCTAAGTCAGGTTAGGCGCTTGGTGGGAGTCGTTCACGTGCAAATGACAGGAGTCCAACTCAAAGTGGCTTAAGCCAAACCGAAACCCATTGGCTCATGAAATCGACAAGCCCAGTGGTTTCGGGCAAGGCTCCAGGAGCTCCAGAAACGTCCCCAGGAACTCCTCTCTCCTTGACTTCCTTCTTCGTTGCTTTATTCCCAGGCAAACTCTCCCCTCCGCCCCCACCCCAGGTGGCATGTGGTCACCAGCAGCTCCAGGCTTACACCCTGTCCCAGCAGAAAGAGGCACTTTTTCCCAATGGTGCCAGCAAGTGCCAGGACTGATGTTCACTGGGCAGGATCGGGTCCCCATGCCCATCCCTGCGCAGTCACAGTGACAGTGCGCCCTCCCACAACTAGTCACGTGCCAGAGACTGCTCTAGACACTTTGTATGCATTAACCCACTTCATCCTCAAAAAGGTCAGAACTACTGTTATTTCCATTTCACGGATGAGGAGACCAAGGCACAGAAATGTTACATAACTTGCCCATAGCTCACGAGAGGCAGAGCTGGAATTCCAACTCCAGCCCAGGCCATGTGGCTTCAGGATCCAGGTTCTAAGGGCACGAGGGTCACACTGCCGGCATGTGGAAGCAGATTCCTGGGTCCCCGCTGCAGAGGTTCTGATTCTGGAGACCTGGGATGGGACCCAGGAACATGCTGTGATCTACAGGCCACGCTTTGAGTGTCACTGAACTACCCTCAGGTGCCTCTCATGAGCTGCTTGGTTCAGCTGCTTCAGCCAATCGCAGTGACTCAGATTTGTCACACCTGGGCCCTGCGGCCAACCCAGGTGTTGGGGAGGTGGGGAACCAATACCTAAGCCACATGGACCCAAATCAAGGGAGGGTGGACATAGTAAAGAAAACAGGTTCTGTTTTCAGAAAACAGAAGTTCGGACACTTGGGCAACTCGTACCCTCCCTGTGCCTCAATCTCCCTATCTGTGATTCGGGGATACTAATAGTACCTGCCTCACAGGATTGTTGCGAGGTGAAATTGCCGACACCTGTAGAGCACTTGCGATTACGCCTGGAAGACTAAGTCCCCAATAAGCATTAGACACACGTGTACATTAGCATGAACACAGACACGTGCTAATACTTGTGAAAAACAACACAGTGGCACCCAGCCACTCACTGCAAACACGCATGTGAGGATGCGCACAAATGCAGAACACACACAACACAACGTTGAGCACAGGGGCATGTGCAAAATCTCAAACACACGTGAGGACACATATGTGAACACACAAACGGCTACCTGCTCAAAGGCCTGGTGAGTTGGCCCGCCCCCCGGCTCCTCTTGAGTTCACTGCTGCTGTCTGCTCCCTGGAACCAGCTGTCTCACATGGGTCTCAGGGACGAGGCAGGTCTGGGGCAGGGCCACAGCATGGCTCAGAGCAATTGGGAGACCATTGTCCTCAGTGAAGAGCCAGATGTTTAAATGATAGTTAGGTGTGGGATCGTTTCCACCAATTACTAGCTGGGTGACCTTGAGAGAGTTGCTTAACTTCTCTGAGCCTGTTTCCACCTTCATAAAATGGGGGTGACAAAGTACCTACCCCTTGGGGTTGTGAGAATTAAGGAGGTAAAGCAATCGGTGCAGCCTCTGAGCTATAGAGAGTGCTCGATGAGGGTTAGCCATGATTATTGTTCTATCATGACCATCATCTCTGGTTTCTGGAGTGGCCTCCAGATGTGGGGAGGAATCAATGCACACTAGGACAAATGGCCGGGACTGGGTCAACCCTCAAAGCCACCACAGAACCGAGTTCTCCCGCCTGCCACCGAAGCGGCGAGGGCAGCAACGGGGCTGAGTGACTGCCACTGTACCGGAGCTGCAGCAAGCCCAGCAGGCCCTGAGAGCTGTCGACAGCTTTCTGCAAGCACGCAGCACTTCCCCCTGCAGCTCCAAGTGGCGGGGTGGTGTTTATAAATTACATCGATATGTAATTTTTATTCAGTGATTTGTGCAAACTTATAGGATCCATAGCGGGTGTGGGCAGACATGATTTGCAAGGCCGAACGGCCTTCTCGGTGGGCAGGCAACAGGGGGCCTGGCTGAAGGTAGGCCTGCCTGAAATCACCAATGAGAGCTCCGCCCTCAAGGACAAGAGGGAGTTCAGGCCAAGGCAGCATGCAGGACAGCTCCCTGAAGCCCCCTAAAGCTGGGCTCCAGCTCCTGCTGACCCCTCCTGCCACCCCCTTCCACCCATCCCAAGAGTCGAGCCAAGCGGTTAGGAACTCAGGCTTTGGAGCCAAACAGACCAGCACCCAAAGCCTGGCTCTCCAGGTGAGTCACATCGGCTCCCAGGTCCTCAATTCCTCCTCTGTAAAACAGGGCAAATAAAAGAGCCTGCCTCATAGGGTGAGTGGAGAACTCAGAGATAAGCATGTACCACATACACCCTGGCATACAGCAAATGCTCAATAAACAGTAGTTAGGATTCTCCACCAATCTCGGCTCCTCAGTAGCTACTGCCCTCTCTTCACCCCATTTTCCCAGAAACAACCACTGGGTCTTGGCCTCAAGACACCATCACCCATTGGCACCTACAAGTGTCACTTGGCACAGACTCTCAGGAAACAGCAGAAGCAGTGTATGAACAATGAGATGTATGACTCACTTTTGTGTCTTTTAAACACATTGAGCACTAAACTGAGATCCGTGATGATGGTGCATTTGTCTTATCTACTTCTGTACCCTCAGCTTCCAGAATGATGCCTGAAGCATAGTAGGTACTCAATAAATATCTGCTGGCTAATGGATATATTTGCCCACTCATCCATTCTAGAAATGTTACTGAGCATCTACTATGTTTCAGATACTGTGAGCACAGAGAGAAATACAGCATGCCTGGGAGTGGGGGTGGCTCAGAGGCAAGGGCAGGGTGAAAAGCAGGGCTCCTCTGCAAGGCCTGGCCCCCCTCATAGCCCCAGCCTCGGCTTTGACCTTGAAGAGCTACTTGGAATCTCAACTCCAGGGCAGGAGCACTTGAAAGTCACTGCCTCCCACATTACGTATTCATTCAAAAAGTGTGTGTTATGCAGCCCAGAACCCAACAATGGTGCCAAAGAGCCTGACCGGGTACTCTCCCCTTCAAGAACTTTTGACTTTTGAGAATAGCCCATCCAGATCATTCCATCTACTGCCCTGTACCCTAGAGTTAGTATAAACTGGCTTAATAAGTACATAATCCAGGTGTTTTGCTCATGAGAGCAGCTGTGTCCCATCTGGTCCCCAGTTCTCTCTAAAACTGGCATGACGGAGCTGAGAGGTCCCTTCCTGAAGTTCCTAGGCCCCACTTACTCCAGGATCTGCAGATTATGCCTGCCTGAGTTCTAGTTAGCTTTCAGCATGCACTTGAGCTGTTCATATACATTAACCTCTTCTCCTTGGCGGCTGTCACAAAAGATAGCTTTCAGTCTAACGTCCTGAGGTTGGCATTCAATGGCCATGTACAATCTGGCCCCAACCCCGCATGGATGGATGGGTGGGTGGATGGATGGAAGAGTGGATATGAGAGTGCATAGGT
>CAUYSK010069921.1:0-45957 GCA_963575035.1 Avahi laniger
TTTTTTCTATATATTTTTAGTTGTCCAATTAATTTCTTTCTAATTTTAGTAGAGACAGGGTCTGGCTCTTGCTCAGGCTGGTTTCGAACCCCTGAGCTCAAACAATCCGCCTGCCTCGGCCTCCCAGAGAGCTAGAATTACAGGCGATGCTAATATTTTTAATAGGAACAATTTCAGCTCAGACACTGCAGGCCTCCATGGTTCCAGGGTTTGATGTAAAGTCTATGTGCCTTCTGGGCAAGCTGACCACTCTTGACACTACTGACCTCAGCTTGGGTCCCTGGTGGGTCCCCAGGACACCACAGAGAAGTGCTAGAGTTGTTTCCTCTTCACAATGAGCCTGGGAAATCGTGGCCAACTCAGGCCTCCACCTAGTCCCTCCTGTTTCCATCTCAGTTTCAGCTGGGCAGGATCCTTCACTCCTCCATCCTCCACAGCTCCCTGCTCACCCCACATCAAAACCCAAATGTCACTGGCTATCAATGACCATGGGGCATAGTCAAAGACCTGGATGCAAAACTTACTTCCCCTCCAACTAGCCATGTGACGTCGAACAAGACATTATCTACTCTGAGGCTCAGTTTTCTGTGAAATGGGGTAAATACTCACCCTCATCTTGCCTATTCCATGGGGCTGCTACAAGAAGCCATGGAGTCTGAACACATAACTTCTCTGTTATTCTGAAAACTCCAGCATGCTATCCAAGCATTATCTATCACCACCACCACACCGATCCAGGCCCTGTCAGGGTGATAACACTTACAGGGAAAACTCAGAGAGGTGTGCCCCAAGGAGCAATTGGTTTAGGTTCCCAAAAATGTCAATCAGGACTGAGAGAGAAGGGACTACTAAAAACACCTTAGGGCTCATCTGTTCAAGGAGAGTTCCTTGAGCTGGCAGAACAGAAGAGCCACAGACAGGCCTTTAAAAGGGGGCCTAGCTTATTCATCAAACCCCTGCAGGCCCTGTCTGGCTGCAGGGAGTTTGTCTGTGTGAGGCAGAGTCTCATGGCCACAGATAGAGAATGCAGCTCTACTACTTCCTCACTGCGTGACCTCAGTCAAGTCAGTAGGCTTCTACGACTCATGGCTTTTTGTTCTGTAAAATGGAGCAAATGACTCCCATCTCAACAGGATTGCTGGGGGGAGGAAATGGATATAAGTTTTTTGCCAGTATAAGGCCAGGCCAATAGTGGGTCTATTGTTGAGTAAACAAGAGGGAAATTTTGCTGGATCCTCTCCTACAATTCTCCAGCCTGGTGAAAGCTAAAGTCAGTTCCCCAGAGGAAGCAGGTAATTAGCCTCCTCACAGCTGCCCGCACAGCTCAGGGCCTCCACTCCTACTCTTATCCTACTTGGAATGCTCCACCTTCTTGCAATATGGCCTGAAAAGGGACAGGACACGGAGAAAAGGCTTCAGACTCCATTTCTTACTTGCTGGTAACTTTGAACATGAGAGTCCTCACCTGTAAAATGGGGAACAAGACCACCTACCTTTAGGGATTGCTGTTAGAATTAAAAGAAGTTTAATTACAGGCTCTTTAGCTATACTGCCTCAAACCGTGATTCTGGTTAATACTCTCTTTTGCCACCGTCTTATTCTTCAAGGCCCATGCCACAGTTCAGCTCCTACAAAAAGCCTCTGTTCCCTCAGGCAGCAGGGCTTGCTTCCCTGAGTTTCCTAAGTACTTCCTGTAACTCTTATTCCACTGGAAACACATCATCTAATACTTTAAGTGTCTTAATCCGGGCCTGTCTTCCCCCAGCAGGCTAGTCGTCCCTGTAGAGAAGTGGTCCTATTCTACTCCTCTCTGGGAAAGCTTCCAGGATGGGGCAAGCCCAGAGTTCTCAGCTGGGTTTGCCCCAGGCTGGAACCATTGGGCGGTGGCTTGGCCTCCCTTCCTCGGCGCTATCGGGCTCACCTGGCCTTAGCACACAGGGCCTTGACTTCGCTCTCCTTAATGAGCTCGCAGCGCCGCAGCTGCTCGATCTGCCGGTCCAGGTCGCTGATCTCCGCCATGGCCCACCCCCCGGCGCGGGTCAGAGTTGGGGCCGCCGCCCCCTCCGCACCGCACAGGGGTCTCCTGGGGAAGGCCAAGACGAGCCCGCGGATCAGAGTGTCCGTACAGGGCGCGCGGGTGAGAGCAGCTCGATTCTAGGGCTGGCCCAGCGCCCCACCCCCACCCCGCCTCCCCTCACATTGGCCCCCAGAGTCCCACGGCCTGGCCGCAGCCCCGCTAACTCCCGTCGAACTCCGCGGTCCTGTGCTAAGGACGGTGGCCTAGAGGAGCCTCAGACTTTACCGCCGCTACGACTCCGGCTCCGGCTCTCGGCCTCCTTGCCTCCTTCCTTCCCTCCGCTTTGGGCCGCCGCCACCGCCACTTCTACTTCCGTCCCCGCCGCGGAAGCAAAGGGAGGCCAGTTCCGCCGCGCGCCGGATATGGCGTCATACACACTCCTCCCCCTCCCTCGCCGCCCCCTCTGCCCCTCCTGCCAAGCGGAAGAAAGGGAAAGAGCAGGAGGAACCGCGGATGCGCGATGTGCGGGCGGAAGTCTTTGCGAACTCAGCCAAAGGGCAACGTGAGGGCTGTTAGAGACCCGAGACCAATCCCCTCGCATTTTAGTTAGGGAAATAGACTAAGGCTAAGCCGGGAATAGGTCTTGTAATTTTACACATTTTTGTTTCCGTGTTTGAGTCTGCCTTCACCACCACAATCCTTTTTTTTTGTCTTGTTCACCATTGCAGCCTCAGTGCTTAGAATAAGGCCTGTCACAGTAGTCATACACAAGTACTTATTGAGTGGCTGAGAGGATCCCAATCCAAATCTCTTCCCTTGGCCCCAGAGAAATCCTAGCCATGGAGGACCTCCGAAGTTAGAAGCAGAAAGGAGAATACCTTTCCCACACCAAGCCTGTGCCTCAGTCAGCATGACTTCTCTGATTTCAAAGTGGTCCCCTTGACACCCCTCAGTTGCTTACTATTGCCTGAAAAGTTTTATGCCTTCTTTAATTGGAAAAAACAGGCTCAGAGAGGTTAAGTAACTTGGTCATTGGTTGTATAACTAAGAATTTGGGATTTGAATCACAGTTGAAATTTGAATCCAGAAGAGCTGTGTTCTCTGTTCCAGTCTTCTCCTATCACTCACCTTCTGGAACTCAGGTTGTCATAAAATTCAGAAGTCCAAAACGTTCCAAGTCTCTTGCTGTAGGAGAGGGCGCTACTGATCTTTAAACAATTCCCTGGTCTCTGACCTTTTGCACATGATGCTACCTTTTGGAATGCCCTTGGCCATCTTTTACTGACACTTTAATTTTGATTTGCTTCACTTCAGATTTTGTTTCCCAGAGAGTTGAGTGAGACTAGGCATAGAAGTGAGGCCAAAGTCTGGAGGGGTACTAGGGATGGGTTTAGTTTTGGATGTAAGCAACAGATGCCAATGTGCAGAGAAGGGAAGGACCAAGTTTTTAAACTCTTAGAAGGCCCTAGGTCAGTCAGTTCTAGGTGGATTACTGCAAGGATTGTTGGTCCAGAGAGTTCAGAAAGGTCAACATTTTTTTGAGAGAAGAGCTCAGAAAGGAAAAAGGACCCATACCAGGAAAGGCTGCAGAAAGGTTGCAGGAAATTTAGAAAACGGCAGGACTAACTAGTTTCCTAGATATGGCTAGGATCTATAGCAACTAAGACCTTGGGTAGTTACTGCCACATATACCCAGCTCGGGTTATTGGGGAAGGGTTCAAGGCATGGCATAGGGACCCCATAAGTGTGCAAACCCCCATTCTGGCTTCACGGAATGCAGCAGCTAGAGGCTAATCTAAACCTGGAGCCTGATCTCTACAGTTGAACTTTGTGTACCTGCGGTGTTGAGGAGGGTGTCAGAAAGGACTCAAGTTTTTCATGGAGTTCCACAGCCCAAAGGAGACTAAGAAGCCATTTTTAATCCAATCTCCTGTTAAGATGGGGAATCAGGAAACTCAATAGCATAAATTAAGGAGATATGCACTGACAATCCCATTTCTATCAAGAAACAGTACAATCTTGGGCAAAAGAGCCTTAAGCATAAATTATGAATAATACCACCTACTCATATAGAACACCTATTACATTGCCTGGCTCATGGCACTTAGGAAAGGTTAGCTTTTATCAGTGGTTGTTTTTGTCACAGGAGCCTCCTACACCCTTGAGTTCTGGGCCTACAAGTGAGACTGATGCTGTAGCTGCCTAAAACTTGAGCCGGTACACCTTCACGCCACAACCGTGAGCCCTATCAGATGCTGCTAATAGGAATGAAGCCTGTAATGGCTAGAAGAAAACTTCACAAGCTCTCTGCCTTTCTCAAAGTCATCGGCAAGTATCAGAGAGAGAGCCTTTCAATCTTTTACCCCTTTCCTGCCCAGAAAGGAAGAACACAAAACAAGGACTCTTCTTTTGGGCTCTGCCACCTCCCCAGGCCCTCCCCGGCCCTAGACACTGCAAGACACAGACAAAGACTCCCCCTTAAATAGTTGTTTATTGGCAGTGGGCTGGAAAGAGTGATGGCATTAGCATACACAGACAACACCACACACCAGTGTCACATGGCAGGTAAGAGCAATGGGCAAGACAGCCTGGAGCCCTGGATGAGGCCTCCTCTCCAAGTGTGGGAGGGGGCAGGGCCTGGAGTGTTGAGGGGGCAGCCTTAGAACATCTCAGCTTAGTAGGCATGGTTAGAGACGAAGAGGGACTCGCTGGCTGCAGCCCCGGCCTGACCACTGGGGGTGTACTTTCCTTGACAGGCGAGGCTGTTGGCCTAAGAGGGGAGAGGAGCCAGAGTGAGAAGTTCTTTTCTCAGAGTCCTGTCCACCCAGGAACCCTGCCCACCTCCTGCCCCATCCTTACCAGGGCTCGCTTCACATACTCCTCCTGGGCAGCCTTCAGGTTCTCCTTCTTCCCACCCCAGGCCTTCAGGGCAGAGGCCTGCAGGGCGCGGCCATAGGAGAAGGTCAGGGCCCATGGCTTCAGCAGGGGGCACTTGTTGATGGCGTTGAGGTTGATGGATGCCTCCTCCTCACTCTGGCCTCCAGACAGGAAGGTGATCCCTGTAGGACAAGGGGCGAGATGGGAGGAGGGTTATGGTCAGAGACCCAAGGGTTGCTAGGAGCCCCTAGAAGCTGCCCTGAAAATGAGAACAAATGGCATAAAGGTTGTGGGTACAGTTTTTCTACCTCCCAGAGGCCAAGATGAGGGTGTGGGCCTCACCAGTGACAGCCGGGGGCACTGTGCGGCGAAGTGCGGTGACAGTAGCCATGGCAATCTCCTCATGAGAAAACTTCTGGGTGCAGGCATGGCCTGGGGTTACCATATTGGGCTTCAGCAAGGTGCCTTCCAGGTAGATGTGATGGTCACTCAGAGCCTTGTAGACAGCAGCCAGCACCTAGAACACGGCGGGGTCAAAGTGAGGTGGAGCAGTGGGCAGGGGTTAGCCTCAGGGCCCCTAGCCCAGCTGCCCAGCCTACCACACTGAACAGGTAGGCAAGCACCTACCTTCTCGGTTACATACTGACAGCGCTTCAAGTCATGGTCCCCATCAGGGAGAATCTCAGGCTCCACGATGGGCACAATGCCATTCTGTGGGGTGAAGGACAGGGTAGCTGTGAGGCCTCCTAACCTGGAGTCCCACCTACATGCTCAGATCTTATCTTGATGATGATAGGGACTCATGGCTTCAAAGCCCTCAGCGGATGACAGGAGATAGGCATCTCCTCAGATCCACCCCCACAGTCCCTATTCTGCCCCTCTGCCTCACAGACCCCTTAAGTGTCCTCCACGGGTATCACGAACAGTTGCTTTGAGGGAGGTAGGCATCCTGGCAGGTGGATGGCAAACTAGCAACACTGAAACCAAATGAGGCGGGAGG
The DNA here is from genome assembly GCA_963575035.1 of Avahi laniger. Taxonomy (NCBI): domain Eukaryota; kingdom Metazoa; phylum Chordata; class Mammalia; order Primates; family Indriidae; genus Avahi; species Avahi laniger. The sequence continues at coordinate 5,895 of CAUYSK010069921.1, forward strand.
TGGTCTATTGGGGACTTGTAGGCCCACCTGCTGGCAGATACTGGCATAACGGGCCAGAACGTTGGCATTTTCCATAATGGCAAGGGCTGAGGGGGTGTGTTCCCCAATCTTCAGCACACAACGCCACTTGGCAAAGTCGGCTCCATCCTTCTTGTACTGGGCACAGCGCTCAGATAGCCCATCCAGCCCTAAGGTAAGACAGAGGAGTCAGATCATGGCGGAGGAGAGAGGAATGTGGCTCCCACTCACCCTTGGCACCCAAGAGGTGAGTTGCCTTAGGTTGGTAGGGGAGAGAGCCAAACGGTCTCACCTTGGGTGGTAGTCTCGCCATTTGTTCCTGCCAAGGGCACCACACCCTTGTCTACCTGTTGGGGGGGGCAACAATATGAGACAGGAGAAATGACTCCTGGTGCCCTTTCCTCCTCTCTAGCCCCAGTCTTCCCTCTACTTAATCTCTCAAGCAGCATATCTCAGGGTTTGCAAGTATTTTCGTTCAGTTACAGCATCCAATCTTGTGAGGCAGGACACACTGGGATATTATTTGACATCACGAATGTTAACTATCAGGAATGCTGGCTGTCAGGAGAACTGTGCTCTGCCACTTACTAACTGTATGCAGAACATTTCTCCCTGAGCTGCTGGCTTTTCATCTGTAAAGTGAAATACCCTGCTCTTAGAATTGTGAGGATTAAAAATGCCAAGTAGGGGCCAGGCAAGGTGGCTCAAACTTATAATCCTAGCACTCTGGGAGGTGGAGGTGGGCGGATCTTTTGAGCTCAGGAGTTCGAAACCAGCCTGACAAAGAGCAAGACCCCATCTCTACTAAAAAAATCAAAAGAAATTAGCTGAACAACTAAAAACATATATAGAAAAAATTAGCCGGGTATGGTGGCGCATGCCTATAGTTCCAGCTACTCGGGAGGCTGAGGCAGAAGGATTGCTTGAGCCCAGGAGTTTGAAGTTGCTGTGAGCTGAACTGATGCCGTGGCACTCTAGCCCAGGCAACAGAGTGAGACTCTGTCTAAAAAAAAAAAAAAAATCCAAGTAGGTACCATAGGTCTGGGGCAGACTCCATCCAAGTCTTTAGGCTTCCAGCCCAGTATTCACCCCTGCCTCATCCATTACTCTGGGTTTCTCTCCCCTAGATCCATCTCAGATCTCACATTCTGAGGCCCTGCCCCCTCACCTTGATGCCCACAACCCCACCCTTGGATTTGATAACTTGGGGGAAGGGACGCCCATCATCCGCCTTCTGGTAGAGTGTCTCATGGAAGAGGATGACACCCCCGATGCAGGGATTCACGCGGTCATCGGCTGTCAGCAGCAGCTGGCGGTAGAAGCGCCGGTTCTCCTCTGTGTTCTCAGTGCCGATGGACTGCAGCCGCTTGGCAATACTCCCTGAAGGGGGGCATCAGGGAATAAGGGGACCAGCTTGCTACTCCCAACCCTGAGCAGCCCTCCCACTCTGTCTCCTGCCCATACCAGTGGACTCATCTGCAGCCAGGATGCCCTTGCCCGGAGCCACGATGCGGTGAGCGATGTCAGACAGCTCCTTCTTCTGCTCTGGGGTCAGCGCTGGATGTGGGTAGGGCATGGTGCTGGTGATAGCAAGTTCCTGGGTAGAAGAGACAGATGGGGGAGGACTTGTAAGCTGGGTCTTCCCTTGGTTGCTCAAGGAGCAGGGCCCCTCACCTGGAGATCAGGGCAAATGTTCCCTACCTCTCCTGCCCCACACCCAGCGGGCCCTGGGGCACTTGTCCCCAGCTCCGTATGCCCGACTTCCTTATACTAGGCCTGCCTCCTGTACCTTTCCTAACTCTGTCTGTTGCTGGGTGTTGCCCAGCTGAGAGTGGAGTTGCCCACTGGCAACTGGGGGATAGGAAAAGGCCATAGCCATGGACAGGCAGGTCACGGTGAAGTTGGACCCTTCTGGCTTGCGCCTTGCCATGGGGTCACCTTGCCTAGAAACAAAACTGAACCGGAGTATTTTAGAATTTAAAAGTCATGAATAGGGTAGAGGGCCCAGAAAAGGGAAAGGTCTGTGCTTTAAGCACGCAGCAATCCAGGGATCAGATCTGAGATTGGAACCCAGATCTTCTGACTGCCATCAGGGTGTTCCTTCCAACCCACCCAAGATCCCAGGGCTGGCCCAAGCGCCAGTGCTTCAAGGACACCCCAAGGTCAAGCTTCTCCCCACAAGGTTAGAGGAGGGTGTTAGGAAAAGGGTGTTAGGAAAAAGGCAGGAGGGCAATCAGAAGCTCAGGAAAGGGCAGCAGAGCAAGCCTTAGGCTAAGATAGAGGGAAGTGGTTAAGGTTTGCCGTTGTCACTGGTCATCCGGGAAAGAACGTGGAGGAGAGGCAAGCGCCCCACCCCTTCCCCTGAAAAGTGCTCCTGTCGGTTCGCTGGGCTGCAGCTGTTCCAGGCTCAGAATCAAGGTCACCCGATAAGGAAAGATAGGGAAAGTGTTAATGGGTCGTCACGTGCTGCCAAGGGGATTCCCCTCCACGCCAGGGGCAACCCATCCTCCCAGCGAGCTCCAACCTCCCGCTTGCAAGAACCCTGAGGCAGTATACGAGCAGGCCCCCACAGCTCGTTGCCTCTCAGGATCCCTGCCGATGCCAAGAGGCCCTACTCCTCTGCACCAGGAGTCCCTGCGAGGAAAAGGGAGGGGGAACGGCACTCCAATTCGTCCTGCTTCCTCCACCGCCATGACTCAGCGCGTGAAGCCGCTGTATTGCGCAGCAAACCCAGGGAGCTAGCGCTACCGAGGGCCGGGGCGCCAGGGCGAGGAGCATATGTCTGCGGGGTGGTAGTGGGGAGATGCTCGGACGGGGTGGGGGTGGGGCTCCGCGCCGACGCCCGACCCGCCACTGCCCCCAAGATCCTTCTCCAGGGTCCCTGACCCTCGATTGTGAAGAGGGGCGCTCACCTGGCACAGGAGAGAGCGGGTGTGCGGGGTGCCGCGGCGGAGGGCGGCGAGCTGACTACAGCGCGAACGCGGCGATCGTCACCACCACCCGGTTCTGCGGCGCGTTCCAAGAGGAACACAGCCTATTCAGCTCCGGAGGAGGCGGCACAGGGGGCGGGCAAGAGGGCGGTGGTGCCCGGCCTTTTAAAGGCACCGCTCCAAGTGCCGCCGGGTTTTTTCCTTCGCAGGGAGCGGGGGACGACCAATGGTAGGCGAAGAGCTGCGCAAGAGGCCGCCCCCGAGAGGCAAAGCCATAGGCGGCGCTTGGGAGTGGGGCGGGGCAGCGAGAACACGATCCCTCCCCGTTCCCCTCGGACGTGACTCGGGCCACATCCTGCGGATCGCCAGAGCTCCCCCCTCCTTCTCGCTTTTTCCCCCGTCTGGCGCGCTGTGGGGCGCCGTGACTCAGCCAGAATATTGGCACCGGAGGAGATGGGGATTGCGGATGAGGGGAAGGGAAAGCCGGTGGAAGAGTCAGAAAAGATGAAGGCTTGGCTTCCTCTCCCACGCCCAGCCCGAGCGGCCGGGCGCCGCCCCAGCTTCCGACTTGCGCGGCTGTACCGCGCGTCACCTTGTAACCTAATCGAGAAGTCGGGTGTGTCTGCCTGCTTCACCCGCTGGCTGGGCTGCGCAGGATGCGCACCCCTTGTCACTAGCCGAGGCGTAAGAGAGGCGGAGAAAAGGGCGGCGAGTGGATGCACAGGGAGCATCCGGGCTGCGGGGGCTGGCGGAGCGCGGAGGCAGGGCCTCCCCGCCTCGGAGCTGGGTCCTGGCAGCTGGGCTCTGGGGCCGCCAAAGCCACCCTGACCTGCGCATGCGCACGCGCTTCCGCCCGGGGCCGCGGCGGCCAGGCGGGTTGTGCCCTGCTACCACTGAAAACCAAACTACGCGGAAATTGACCTGCCACGGCTCGGCCCAAGCCAAGTCTCTGGGATGGGGGTAGGGGCACAGTCCCTGAGAAACGTCTTCCTTGGGCCTGACTTACTTCCCCAAAATAAAACCCTTACCCGACTTGACCCACCTCCTAGATACATTCCGAGCCCCCTACTCCACCCCTGCTTCATCCCGACCCCTTTGTCACTCACTTTTCCCCCACCTCCCCATCCCAGCTCGGTCCTGCTAGCGGCCCACCTGCGGCAAGACTGGAGGAGCCGGCAGAGCCTGGTCAGCAGCGAGTGAGCCAGGCGTGCCCGGGGCTGGGTTATAAGGCAGCTCCTGCCCTCCCCCCCAACCAGTGTCCCCAACCTTCTCCAGTGACCCCTGCCCTTTCCCCGCCACAGATCCCCTGGCAGGGACCTATATTTAGGGAAACTTGAAGCCCCTGACATTCATGCCAGCATGGGGCCCGGCATGGGGGAAGGGAGAGGAAGCCTTGGGTCTGCCCTATTCGGGGGAAATAACGAGCCCCCTGCCCACTCACCGGTACTTCAAAAGAAATTTCTTCCTTGGAAATCCAGCTGAGGCCCCCGGTTGTCAAGAGAAATAAATCTTGGCCAGGGATCTGTGGGAGGGAAAGGAGTAAGGGGACTCAGATAGTGCGGCCCTCCCTGCCTCCTTCCCACTGGCTCCTTCTCTGGTGCCCCTCCTTCCCTGACTCTGGGCCTTGATGTTGGCTGTTGCACCATCTGGAGCCCATTTGTTTCAGAGGGAGGGCAGATACAGGCACTGCACTTACCTCTTAAAATAACCAAGAATCCATGGACAGGGATGTGGTTGGGCACCCCTGTATATCCTGATATTTAAGGTCCAAGTTTCTCGATAATGCTGTCTGTGGTGAGCAGCGCCTCTCCTCCCCTTAGAGGGAGGAGAGTTTACTTGGGGAGGGGAAGAGGGGGCAGGACACCTGCTGGAACACCAGCCCCCTCTCTTCTGGCCCTCCAAAGGAGCTGCAGCCCAGCTGGCCAAGAGTCCAGCCCAGCAAGGAGCCAGGCCCCCACTGCCAGTTCCAGTTCCCAGGCCTGTGAGCTGGGCAGGCCATTTGTGTGGTTCCGGTAGCCTGGAGAAAGGTGTCCTGAGGCCCCTTAGGGATGAGGGTATGTGGGTCCTGGGGGCTGGCCGCTCCCCAAAGGGCAGGGACCCTGGATCCTCATCGGAGCTTGATCTCAAAGCAGAGACAGTTGAGGCTCTGGCAGTCGGGAAGTTGGCACGCGCAGGCACAGTCGCAGAGTGGGCAGCAGCGAGGGCAGCGAGGTGCCCAACCCTGAGGGAGAAGAGAGAGGGGTGAGGGAGATGGGACCAGAGCCAGAATCTTTTTCCCTCTAAGGGGAGAAGGGAACAGAGAGGCCTGGGAAGTCCCATTTGCCCAGTGGAACAGAGGGAACAAAGCAATTCTCTGTGCTGTTGAAAAATCAGTTATGAGGCAATGTTCTGAACAGCAGAGTTCAAGAGCTGGAAGCAATTATGCAGGGGTTCTCTCCTTCCCATTTTATAGGTGAGGAGACTAAGGACCAGAAAGCAACTGGCCCTGGGTCCCATGTTAGAATTTGGGCTTCCCTACATCCAGTTCGAAGATGGCTCTGCTACATCTTCATGGCCTCATGCAATTGATTTTTTTTTAATTTTTTCTTTTTTTTTTTTTGAGACAGAGTCTCACTCTGTTGCCCTGACTAGAGTGAGTGCCGTGGCGTTAGCCTAGCTCACAGCAACCTCAAGCTCCTGGGCTCAAGCGATCCTACTGCCTCAGCCTCCCAAGTAGCTGGGACTACAGGCATGCGCCACCATGCCCGGTTAATTTTTTCTATAGTTTTAGTTGTCCAATTAATTTCTTTCTATTTTAGTAGAGACGGGGTCTCGCTCTTGCTCAGGCTGGTTTCGAACTCCTGAGCTCAAACAATCCACCCGCCTCGGCCTCCCAGAGTGCTAGGATTACAGGCGTGAGCCACCATGCCCGGCCCGGCCTCATGCAATTGAGAGTTAGTAGACAGAGAAAGCACACACATTTTTCTGTCCATCATGAAAATAACTTGTGATTTTTATGGACTTCTTCCTTGGCCTGAGGCCAAACTACAGGATCTCATTCATAATTTTTGAGTACCCATCCTGTGCAAGGCACAGACTGCATTCATGAATGATTAATAAAATCTTTGTATTTTTCTTTCAAAATGGCAATTTCCATACTTTTTAAAATTTTAATGTTTTAAAAAGAGTTATATCTCTTTTAATTGTCAGAACTCTGAGTAGTGGGTCTCTGTACAAAAGAGGAAATGGAGGCTCAGTGGGGGAGTGATTTGCCCAAAGGAATACAACTAGGGAATGGAGCTAGGATGAACCAGGCTCTGCTTGCTTCCATCCCTGTGGTACCCCTCAACCCCTCTGCCTCCCAGGGCCAGGAACATCAGCTTCTTTCTGGGTCTGAAAGAACAGGGACTGTTCATCTCATGTTCTCCACTGAGCTAGCACAGGGACTCGTGCTCAGCAGGTATCTGAGATACAGATGAACATTGAATGAATGGGTGAATCTAAGCATATCATTTCCCCCTCTTTAGGCAAAGAAGAAAAGAGGGGGCTTCTCAGCTACTGGGAGAAGCGGAAAGTCTGTCTCTTGGAGAGCAGGAACAGCATGTCCTTAGAGACAGGAAGGGAGAATCCACCCCCTTCCTGGGAACTCACTGCTCCCCTAAATTGGCAAAGGGATGACCTGCAGCTGCCTCAGGCATGGACTAGAGTCAGGCCAAGTGGCGGAGTGGGACACACTCAGGATGGCTGTGTGACACAAGATTGGCTCCTTGAGGCCAGAGGCCAAGGTAGTGACAGTCACAGTTGTACAGTTCAATCAGAAATCAGGCCAAGCCAGGAATAGGGGAATGACCTTTCCAACAGCTGAGGTTTCGGGGTGCTGTATCAGATGACTGGTGAGATCAGATATCACTAGGGGCTCCAGTGAGGGGAGGGCACCTGCCATCTGCAAGGAGGGGGTCCATATTGGGCTATGCCACTGCCCACAGAATAGCCTCTTAGGGGGAAGCTTGAAGCGTAACGGTGGAGGAGGGAGAGAGAGGTGGTTTTTCTTGTGTTTGATGAGGGTGTGGTTTGGGGCATCTCTAGGGAGTCCAGGTTTGGGGATGAAATTGACTCTGTGGGTTTTTGGAGGACCACACTGTCATTCTGTGCACAGAACTGGTAGCTGAGAGAGTCTCTGCTGCCCTTACCTCAGAGAAGAGGGTATTAAAAGCATTTCTTGGTTCTGTGCACTGGAAGGGTTTAGATCTAATCATTAATAACTGGCTAATGGATTTCTTGACTCTTACAACCATCCATGTGGCTTCTGGAAGGAATCTGCTGTTTAAGTACATTAAACAAGGACTCCACAAGACTGTTAACCCTTGTGTTTCTTTAGGCTCTTGGGAGGGTTTTTCACTTTGATTTTTTTCCCCCTAACTTTGTGAGGGCCAGCCCTTTGCTGGTGAAAGCTCAGTCCTTTGAGTCAGTAAGGCCTGGGTTTGAATATCAGCTTGGCTAATTCATGTTTTGAGCCTCAGATTCCTCATCTCTGAAGCAAATGTAACACCTACTTCACAGGGTCATTGTGGGGAATCAGTGGAAAGAAGGAAGCACAGTGCCTGATATGCAGTGAGCTGTTCTCTCATCATAGCTTGATTTCCCCCTAGCAGCGTGTATCAGAATCATGTGGGAACTTGTTAAAAATTCACAAACTCAGTCCCATCCCTCCCACGTGTGGGGCCTGGTGCCCGGCTTTCCTTTTACGTCCATACTTGTTTCTTGATCACACCACAGGGCTGAGAGTCAATCACTGTACCATATCACATCAGTTCTCTATTATAACAGCCTATTTCTTTCTTTCTGTCCATCACCAGGATGGAAGCCCCCTGAGGCCTGGGACCTTGTCTATCTGGTTTCTCCTGAGCCCCCAGGGCCCAGTTTAGTGCCTTAACAGTGACTCCACAAATCTTTGGTGAGTGAATGAATAAATGAATGAATTAGATCCTTGCAACATGCCTGTGAAAGAAGCAGGGAAGGCAAGGTTTCTTCCTCAGAAAAGAGAAGAAACCTGGGTTTGTGTTCTGGCTGATTCAGCCATATAACTTCAGGCAAGTCACTCAAGCCTGTTAAGCCTCAGTGTCTACAACTGTAAAATGGGCAAGAGCTTTGTAACCTTCGTGGCTCTTACTGTTATTACAAGGAAACTGAAGAACAGAGGGACTTAAATGTACTTTGTGGAAAGATAGCTCAAGGACAGAATGAACCGGCCCCGCCCTCTGCCATTCTAAATCCCTTCCTGGCTCCAGTAGAAACCGGATAGGATCAGGGGTTTAGGAGTTCCTGCAACCCTGGAGGGGTAGGTGGGGGGACCTGGTCCCTCCATATAGTACACCTCTTTCCCAAGGAAGAGAAGATGGGTCCCTGACTGTTCACTTTGAGTGGACAGAGGGGACAGGGGACTGTGTCCCCAGGATAGGGAGCCAAAAATCATTTTGTAATTGAACACCTCCTATAAGATGGGAATTTTTAGAAGCCTCCATTTTCTCCTTTCTCCCTCGGCCCCAACCCTGGGACTGCTCTCCTGGCTACCCCTGGGAAACCAGAAAGAAGAGAGCTCTTTGCCCCACAATTTATTTCAAAATTGAAAACATCTTCTGGGGATTTGTACCAATCACAGTCAGCCCAGTTTTATGAATTTTCTGGGCTTGGTCTTTCATCCTTGCCTTCCCTCCTAGGGAAGGTCAACACACCAAGGGCAAGAGTTTTGCTGTCTAAATCTCTGAGCCCAAAATAATCATTGCCTAAGAAGGTGGTCGATTACATTTAACATCTTTAAACCCACAAATGCAAAAATGGCCTGTCTTCTGTGAGCCAGGCTTCTCCCCTGAGGATTCTGTTTCAACTAACGCTATGGAGCAATTTGCTATGTAAGGCTCTCCTGTGTAACACTGGAGAAGCAACCAAACTTCCCTGAGCAGTTTACTCCCCTGCAAAAGGAGGATAGTAATATTTACCCATCTACATGTGCAGGCACGGACAAGTGGCCAACATTTGATGTCAAGTTAAAAAGGGCAAGTAGCAGTTGTGATGAAATAATCTACGTGGTGTGTGGACACAGATCTACAGGTAATAAGAAAGAAAAAAAATAGAAAAAAAAAAGTAGTTTACGTGGTATAACTCCGTCTTTGCCAAATAATAGTAAAATACAGCAGTGATAGTACTTGTATAGTGGTATATGAGGGACATACACAAAACATACCAACTTTGGGTTAGAGAACTGATTTATAGAGTGATTTGATTTTTTTTTTTTTTTAATTAGAGACAGGGACTCACTATGTCACCCGGGCTGAATTTGAAGTCTTGGGCTCAAGTGATCCTCCCGCCCCAGCCTCCCGAGTAGCTGGGACTACAGGCACAGGCCACTGCGCCCGGCCTTTCTGTGTGTTTCTATATGCATACTTTGTAAACAATACTTTTGTAATCAGAAAAAAATATATAGGTTTTAAAAAACACCCAGGTCTGTAGGGTGGGAAGGAAGAAAAAAAATACCCAGTTCTCAGAATTGTTGAGAAAAATGATGTCAAAATAAAGTGGCACTGTATCTGGAACATAGTATTCACTCAATGAACAGTAGGAGCTCTGAGAACTGTTTTCGCTTTTAGCTACCATTTTCAGAAGTGCTGAGTATGTGCCATATATGTTATTCACATCACATTTCTCAGGTTGGCACCCTATTTTCTTTTCTTCAAGTAGTTTTCGTCACCAGCTTTCATCTGATGTGTTGTTTTTGCCTGTTTCCACATAATTCAGTTTCCGGAATCCTGCCTGGCTTAGAGTAGGTGCTCAATAATAGATGTTGAACATCAAAAGGAGAATGCACAGATCCTACCTAGATCAGGGCTCAGTGGGGCAGAAGGTAGGAATGGAACTCACAGCTTCGGTGGGCTGGGGGCAGCAGGCATCCAGGCAGTGGGCTGCGCTAGGCAGAGGGAAGTCACAGGCTTCTGCACAGGTCCAGCAACAGTCTTGAAGCCGGAAGGCACCTTGCTTCCTGCAGGGGGAGCTGCAGTTTGTGCAGCAGCCCTGGACCTAGGAGATGACGGGCTCAGGATCTGGGCCAGGCAGCAGATAATGACAGCCAAGATTTGGCTTTCTCAAGGGGGCAGGAAAAGGTTCGACTGGGGACAGGAGAGGCGGGACCTCTTGGTTCCACAAAAGGGATAGATGCGGGGACTAAATGGCAAAGGAGCCTCAAGGTAAGAGCCTGCAGATGAAGGGACAGGTTAACTGGGTTCCTCTTCCCCAGAGCCCACCCTTCATCCCCACCAGGCCCCTCACCCGCAGGCAGTGCCTAACCAGCAGCACTAGGCCCAGCAGCAACAAATAGATGCCCACAGCGATGAAGACGATGGCAGGGATGGGGAGCAGCAGGTGAGGGCTGCTGACGGGAGCCGGGGTTGGATTCCATGGGCTAGAGGAGGCCTGGACGAGCACAGGAGGAAGGGATGACAAGGAGTGGAGAGGGGCTGCAGGAACACAGGAATACCAGGAGGGACACAGAGATGGCTGGGGGAGGAACGACCCCCAGACGGTGGGGAGCCAATATGACTATATACCCTCTCTTATCCCTCCAGACCTGCCTTTTTTCCTGTCATTCCCATTTTAGCACCATCAAGTACTTGTTGATTATTCTAGAATCTTCTTAGACTAACTGATCTTCCTTTCAGAATGTCTCTCCAAACAGATCTCTTGTCTCTGATCCCACTACCACTACTTTGGCATCCCTCAGCCCACATTACTGGCCCAACTGTCTTCCAACCTGCACTTTTGCCCCTTTTCACCCAGCTGTCCTTGTGTATCCCTCCCTTCCTTACAGTCCGTCGATGGCTCCCAGTGACTCAGTGAAAACTTTCTTAGTGACAAAGTCCCCAATCTTGCCCTGCCTACTTCTCTCTCCCTCCCACCTCTCCACTCCAGCCACACTGAAGTCCTAGCAGTTCCCCCAATGACCCATCCTCTCTCTCACACCCAGGCCCCATGCTTTCCCTCTGCCTGAAATGCCTCTTTTCCTTGATTACTTGGTAAACTCCTCCTTATCTTGCCAGGAATACCAGAAATGTGCCCTCTCGTGGGAAGTCCCTCCTTGGCGCTCTCTTTCTCACAGCTTTTGTCCTGAGCTGGAAGGATCTGTGTTGGGTAGAAAGCCCCCTCCCCGGTCTGGGCCTGAAGCAGGCAAAACCAGGGTGAGGATAAGGAGCTCACGGGGCCGCGCCAGACTCACGTCCATGGGGCAGGGCAGCGCCAGTCAGTCCGGGAGCTGCAGGGGAGAGAAGGTCCTGGGGCTCAGAGGCTGAGAGGGGCCGTTAGACCCGGGTGCCCACTCTCCTCCTTCTTCCATTTCCCGTTTGGGGAAAACTGAGGCCCAGCGATGTGTGAGTTGGCGAACAGTGTGAGTTGGCGGTCTGGGGATTCGAGGGCTGCGCCTTCCTCGAAGACCCGAGCCCGGCCCAGGCCACACCCCTCCGCTGTCCCCACACCCCGGCTCCCTCCGTCGACCCATCCCCATCACCTGCACCCTCGTGGCCGCGGGCAATTCACGGATTCCGCGCCGCGCTGGCTCCAATCGGCCGTGGAACCAGCTCCGCCCAAAAGCCTTTGGCTGCTTCTTGCTGTTGCCATGGGGATCAAGCGTTGTTTCTACGGCTGCCGCCGAGGCCCAAACTCCTTCTTCCCGCCTCGCTTCTCCCGCCCGATCTCCTGCGAGTCCTTCGAAACAGTGGTCCTCCGGGCTTTCCCGCGGAGGCTAAATGGAAAGAGCGAATTCCCGCCACCACCGGCCTGGGTCGGATCCTCATCAGATGCTGGACGTTGGAGGAGGCACTGGAGCCTGGGACTCTGCAAAGGGACGACTGGACCCTGAACCCCTGGGCTACACCCCCAACTTGCTGTGTGACTTTGCCAAGTCCGTGAACATCAGAGTCCATTTCCTCATCTGCAAAAGGGGGAAACTCCTGCCTTTCAGGGATATTGTAAAAATCAAAGCTACTTGTTAATTGTATGGAATTATCAATATTTTTTCATTCTGACTCCACTTCTCCATTTTTACTCCATTTTCGCAGTCTTCGCATCACTGTCAAAGTGATTTCCTACCACCCACATCAGATCTTGCTACTTTTCTACTTTAAAACCTCCATGTCTTCCGCTCTAATGTACCTCACCACAGCTGCTGCCCCTGGGATTTCCTACACCATGAGGCAGCCACAGAAATTGCCAGGGTCTATGTCCTGGGGTCCCAAATCTCCCCTCCCACCTTCAACCACACTGAGAGGGTCCCAGCGACCCCTTTTGCCACCACTAGCCCTCTCATAGAGGGTTTCGAGCCCAGAAAACAGGAGTCTAACTGTTCCCAATGTCATCTTTGTAGATTCTGAGGCAGGGTCAGATTGCCTTCTTGGGCTGTCTTATTGTCTGACAGAATCTTGAGGACCAGGATGAGACCAGTTCCCAGTTCCACCGCAGAAAGGACCTCTGGTGACACATACTCTCTTCAGTTCCTGCCAACAGAGAGATGTCAGCTTTGGCAAGGCCCCTGGATACGTCTATGGCCTGCAGTGGTCAGGCTCACCGCTGATGGTGTTCTGTTCCTACCATGGGCCCATACATTATGCAGGAGGGTGGACAGTGCCCCAGCCTGCCGGTTGCCAGGCTAGCCAAGAGGAGGGGTGATGTATGCACCCCACTTTGCCAAGGCCCCACTTCTACCCACAACACACTATTTGTTAGAGGCAGGGAGAAACTGACTTCCCAGGAGCCAGATAATCATAAGATCTCCCTCTACCTGAAGTTTGAGGCTGAAGATGTCAGATAGTATCACGTGTATTTAATACTTTCGCCCTGCCCCTGGGAAAGGGAGAAAAGGATTATTTCCTCCCAATCATCGCTGGGTGGGTGGAAGATTGGAAATGCAGAGAAGGCCCGGAAGACGAAAGAAGCCTCAGCAGGCTTGGGCGTGGGTGTGGGATGGGAACCTGGCAGTTCTGATTTTGATCTCATGCTTTTAGCTCCCTCCTATGGACATCAGACAACATTAGCTCCCAGAGATTAAGAAGAGGTTCATGGGGCTCCTTATTATGAAAATGAAAGGTCAATTACCCTGGGAGGAGAAAGAAGCTGAGCTGAGCTAGAGCTAGCATCAGTAGAGGACTCTACGTAAACCTTATCTTATTTAATCCTAATCCTCACAGTAGAACTGGGTAGCAGAAGCCATTATTTCCATTTTATGGAAAGAATTATGGCCTTGTTAGAAAACAAAAACAAGAACAGAAACAAAAACTCAACACTTTAGAAGCAGGTAAGATCTGCGTTCGAATTCAAGTTCTGCCATTGTGTGTTTGTATGACCTTGGGCAAGTCAATTGACCTCACTGAACCTCAGTCTTCCTCATCTGAAAGTGGGAATTATCATAGCAGACTGGCAAGGCTTGTGGTAATGACTAGAGAAAATGTATATAAAGTACCTGGCATAGAGCAATAGCAAATTTAAAAATATAACAACTAGTTTTTTTTTTTGAGACAGAGTCTCGCTCTGTTGCCCAGGCTAGAGTGCCATGGCGTCAGCCTAGCTCACAGCAACCTCAAACTCCTGCGCTTAAGTGATCCTCCTGCCTCAGCCTCCCCCGTAGCCAGGACGACAGGCATGCGCCACCATGCCCGTCTAATTTTTTCTATTTTTAGTTGTCTGGCTAATTTCCTTCTATTTTTAGTAGAGATGGGGTCTTGCTCTTGCTGAGGCTGCTCTCGAAATCCGGATCTCAAGCGATCCTCCCACCTCATCCTCCCAGAATGCTAGGAATACAGGCATTAGCCACCACGCCTGGCCCAACAACAACTATTAATGCATATTACAGTGTATATTTATATAAGAACTGTGCTTTACACATGTCTCATTTAATCATCCCAGCAGCTTCACGTAGAGATACTGCTATTGTCCCCATTTTATAGATAAGAAGCCTGAGGCCCAGAGGAGTTAAATCACTTGCACAAGGACTCCTGGCTAGTGAGCGGCAGAACCAGGATTTAGGTCCAGTCAGTGAGACTTTGTATTTATACAACAAAGGCTCAGAGAGGTTCTGAAACTTGGCCAAGATCACACAGCCAGCCTATGAGAGGAGAAAGGGCTTTGGACCCTTGGCTGTCTGACTCCAAATCACCTGTTGTGCCCCTCAGCGTTTTCTGCTGAACAGATAAAGGGTGAGACTGGAATTGCTTGGGACAGTACCTAAGCTGGGACAGGTACAAGTAAAAGTACTAAATAATAAATGCTCTGGCACCCTGGCAAGGACTCTCCCCAGAGCACGGGTGGGGGGAATCGGACCCTTCCCGGGGTATCATGTAAGAAACAGGCCACTTCTGGCCGCTTATTGTTTACTTATTCACAGCTTTCGATGATATCACACCCACACCTCCGCAGGGCTGAGGAGCCTCGGAACCCAGGTAAGGAGGATGACCAAAACAGCCAGCATCTGGATGGAAGAGCCTAAAGGAGCAGGGCGCGCTAAACTCTAGGCCCAAAGTAAACTCGGTGTCAGCTCTGTGAGGGCCACAAAGGGGTGGGAGACCGGGGGAGCTGGGCTGAGGGAGGGAAGATGGTGACCGAAGTCCTGTGAGCCCAGATGGACCTCCCGTGGCGCCGCCCTGCATTGCCCTTGCACGTGTGGCTGCAGGATGCTCTCTGGCTGTGCACCCACGCCAGGACTAGCCTGTGGTGTCCCTCTTCCTCTGCGGGGATGTCCAGACACTCCTAGACTGTCCAGACAAGGGTTCAGAGTGTGCGGAGTGCTTCCTGTCTTGGGTTTGTTCTAGGCGGTACTCCTGTTCAGCAAGAAAACGCACACACCCTCCCATCCCCAATGCTATTCTCTTTCCAATTCCCTTTCAACACTTTTGATTACTCCAGGAGAATCATTTTGCTGCCAGAAATCCTTTAACACCTTTCTGTTTGGGCTTGTCTTTTCTAATCTTTCTTTCTTTTTTAAACAAAGAGAAAGCAGGCCTCCAGCTCAGAATAGGAGGAATAGCCTTCCGCACAGCGGGGGGTAGTAGCTAGCTAGAATGTTACGTGTTTCCATTTTATATATTTTTTGTTACCTTCTATTTACCACAAGTGATACTGGTTTTCTATTTTCTGTAGTGACAAAAGGTTTCCTTTTATTTTTAAATTTCTTTTGGGACAGTCTTGCTCTGTTGCCCTGGCTAGAGTGCACTGGCATCATCATAGCTCACTGCATCCTCGAACTCCTGAGCGCAAGAGATCCTCCTGCCTCAGCTTACCAAGTAGCTGGGACTACAGGTACTTGCCATGATGCCCGGCTAATTTTTCTGGTTTTTATAGAGACAGGAGTCTCGCTCTTGCTCAGCCTGATCTTGAACTCTTGGCCTCAAGCAATCCTCCTGCCTCAGCCTTCCAGAGTGCTAGGATTACAGGTGCGAGCCACTGCACCTGGTCAAGTTTCCTTTTAAAGTACATGGTTACAAGCAGGTACTGTGGAAATCAGACTGCTAGGTTCAAATCCCAGCTGTGTCACTTACTACCTGTGTGACCGTGGACTAGTCACACAACCTCTCTGTGCCTCAAGTCCCTCATCTGTACTGGGAAAGTAATAACAGTACTTCTCTCTTAGGTTAGTATGAGGATTATATTAGTTAATACAAGTAAAGGGCTTAGAGTAATGCCTAACATTTAGCAAATGCTATATAAATGTTTTGCTCTTATTATGTCAAATAGGGCAAAAACACCCGTAACTGAGGTTTGAGGACCACTTCTATAGACCAATTCCACCATTTTCCACATGGGGAAACAAAGATTTGGAGAAGATAGAGACTAAGCTAGGATCTCGCTAAGTTTCTGGATTCCTAATCTAATTACCAGCCATTTCAATCTTCAGTAATTATTATGACCTCTCAGCCTCAACTTATTCAACTGCAAAATTGGACTAATTCTCTAACTGGACATTGGGATGGTTATGTGTGAAGGCAGCTCAGAAAATGAGTGTTAGTGTGATGGCGCTCATGCATCCTCAACTGGGGTAGCATTGCCCACAAGGGGCAAGAATTGGTTCTTGGTGGGCCAAAATACCTTACTCTTTTTAATATATAAAACACAGATATACATATGTAAATATATGTCCAGTATATCTATGTTATTAAAATTTCATCATGGGTCTGAAAAAGGCTCCTTAGGGGAGCAACAACAAAAAAAGTTGAGAAACACTGCTTGAAACCAATGTTTTCCCTACTTGAGTGGTTGCCCACTAGTGGGTTGTGAAATCAGCTTAATAGGTCATGACCAGCCTTTGGGGGAAAATGATATAGAAAATGCCACAGGGCACCACATACAACAAGGGCCAGTAAGTATTTATTGTGAAAAACTTTCCTTTCAATTTTGGTTGTGTGTGTGTGTACTGAGTTATGAAATAAAATATATCTCTTGTCACTGTAAAAATAGTTGAAAGCCATTGCTCAAAAACACTATTCTCAGGCCGGGCATGGTGGCTCAAGCCTGTAATCCCAGAACTTTGGGAGACCAAGGCAGGAGGATTGCTTGAGGCCAGGAGTTCAAGACCAGCCTGAGCAAGAATGAGATCTGGTCTCTACAAAAAATAGAAAAATTAGCTGGGCATGGGGGCAGGCAACAGGGCAAGACCCTGTCTCAAAAAACAAAACAAAACACCAAATACCCAAAACACTATTTTCTCCTCTCCTCTTTTATATCTCAGACAAGCCTGTGCAGCCTTAGACTGTTGTCCTGGAAACAAGAAGATATTGATGACAAAAGAAAGAAATGTAGGTGAGAGCCCAGATTCCAATTAAAGTTGGGTCTGAACTTGACCGGCCCATGACTTTTCATTCCTTCCTCATTCTATCATGCAGGGTAAGCCGCAGGTGCAGAGGAAAATGGCCACCCCTCAGCACAGAGAGTGCTGCTCTCCTCATTCCTTCCTCTGCCTGCCCCTTTCCTCCCCTTCTCTCCTCTCCTCTGAACTTGGAAGGCAGCGGTCATGTCAATCCAAGTCTGAGTCCTAGCTCTGCCATTTACTGTGTGACCTGGGGCAAGCGATTTAACTTCTCTGAGCCTCAGTTTTCTCAGCAGTAAAATGGGGAGGTTATTTGTAAGGTGGTGGAGATGATTAAATGATAAAATGTATGTAAAGTAGTTTAGCACAGTGCCTTGTGCTAAGAAACTCACATACTGTGAGTTTTCTTAAAAATAACAGCCGTGTGAAGTACTGTAGTTTATGTGCATTATCTCTCTTTAATCTTTGCAATGAGCCTGCGCACGACTGGAAAGAAAACAGGGCCAGGTCCGTGGAGTGGACAGCGTGCCTGGTTTCAAATCCCAGCTCAGGATCTTTCCATATCTTTAAATTCCATACATATTTCTTTCTTTGTGAACTGCATTGCCTCCCTTTTAAAAAGGCCTGGGCAACATAGTAAGACCTTGTCTCTACAAAAAAATAAGATTAGCAGGATGTGGTGGGGTGCCTGTAGTCCCAGCTACTCTGAGGCTAAGGCAGGAGGAAAGCTTGAGCCCAGGAATTGAAGTTTACAGTGAGCTATGATAGTGCCACTGCATTCCAGCCTGGGCAACAAAGCAAGACCTCATCCCTACAAAGTAATAATAATAATAATAAAAGGAGCTGTTCTCAAAACACCATATAATGACTTCTGCTTATATCACATTAGCTAAAATTCTAGCTGCAAGAGAGGCAGGGAAATGTAGTTTTTAAAAATAGGTACAGCCGGGTATGGTGTCTCATGCCTGTAATCCTAGCACTCTGGGAGGCCGAGGCAGGAGGATCGCTTGAGCTCAGGAGTTCAATACCAGCCTGAGCAAGAGCAAGACCCCATCTCTACTAAAAATAGAAAAAATTAGCCGGGTGTGGTGGCATGTGACTATAGTCCTAGTTACTAGGGAGGCTCAGGCAGGAAGATCACTTGAGCCCAGGAGTTGCAGTGAGTGAGCTATCATGATGCCACTGTACTCATGCCCTCATGCCCGGTAACAGACCAAGAATCTGTCTCAAGAGAAATAAATAAATAAATAAAACAAAAATAGGCTCATTTCAGTCCCCAACAAAATAAGAAAGAAGGTGAGAATAAATAGGCAACTAGAAGCTTCATCTTTAAAAACATCATCTTGTTCTTGGCTTAACCTTTAATTTTCAGAGGCCCATCCAGAGGGGAAGAAAATGGAATGGCTAAAGAAACAAGAACCGCTAACAGAGATATAAGCTCTGAAAATGTGAATGAGGATGTCTAAAATGTATTCAATGTTTTTTTCCTCCTTTTTTTTTTTTTTAAATAAAACCTTCCAGTTCTTTTAGGAAAAAGAGTTTATGGGTTTTCTATATCTGCTTGACTTTATAGAGACCAGTAAAATCAGAAAATATGATTGAAAAAAATCCTACTTTATGCACTTCCTGACTGTGTAACCTTGGACAAGGTACCAAACCTGTCTGTGCCTTTGTTTTCTCATCTGTAAAAGAGACACAATGATCATTCCTATCCACAGGTTTTTTCAGGAAATGACTTGATGTTTTTAAGCACTCAGATCGGGTAGAAAGATCAGCCCATAGTAAATGCCATATAAGTAGTATTTAATGGGCTGGCATTATTATCCCAGTCTCACAGATGAAGAAACTGGGGCCCACAATGGTTTTGCCCCCTTTTATACAGGGAGTGAAAAAGCCTAAATTTCTTTCCTCTTTTTTTTTTTTTTTTGAGAAAGGGTCTTGCTCTGTTGCTTGGGCATGAATGATGGCAGTGGTGTCATCATAGCTCACCGGAACCTCCAATTCCTGGGCTCAAGCAATCCTCCTGCCTCAGCCTCAGAGTAAAGCTGGGACTACAGGCGCGCGCCCCCACGCCCGGCTAATTTTTCTATTTTTAGTAGAGACGGGCTCTCAATCTTGCCCAGGCTGGTCTCGAACTCCTGAGCTCAAGCGATCCTCCCACCTCGGCCTCCCAGAGTGCTAGGATTAGCATTTTTTAAATTGCAGGTTAACTTAAAGTGCACAAAGAAACAATGCGTTTCTTTGATTGTATGTAGAATGTGCATTTGAAGTCCAGATGCTCCCACCCTAGAAACTGCCATCTTTAACTGTTATCCTACACTGCCTTTTTAAGTAATGACAACCTATGGCAGCTACTTTTATTTTACCTCTCCCTCCTCTTCCTTTCTCTTCTTGCAGCTCCGCCCCTAAAACATAGCTGTCCATCAAGTCATCAACACATTCTAATTGGCCAATTACATGCAAAGGGCTAGAACCGCCCCCCCCAACCCGTGGGAAGCACATGATAGGGAGCATGTGCCTACGGGTTGACCAATAGGAGAATGGCATAGTCCAACCAGTCCACCAATGAGAGGGTGATGTTCCTGCCTCTGCAACTCCAACTGCCTCAGCAGGGTAGCCTCGTGCCCTAGCAGTTTGACACCTTGCTTGTATCCTGAGAAGGTCCCTTCTAGGCCACTTAAGGGATACAGGATGGCAGGCCTGGACTCCCTAAGTCCCACCTGGGCCTTCCCCACTCTTGTCCTCCCTGGAGCAGATGGGAGGGAAGGCCTTTCCAGACAAAAATAATATATAGGTAAATATATATGTTTTCAGGTTTTCTTCTTTTATTTCTTTTGTTTTCTTTTTTAATGGGACAACACTCGCTTTGGCTTTCTTTTTCTTTTTCAAGAAATGTCATTTTAAAGTTTCAAGTATCTTGACAATTTGAATACCCTCTCTCGCCCTTTTTCCAAGTTTTGGGTGCTGAGGAGAAACATCAACCTCCCTCTCTATCCTCCCATCTTGTGGCTCAGAGGTGAGACTCTGTGAGAAATTTAAGGACCTAGAAGGGAGAGGTTACCAAAAGAGCTTAGGGGCAGCGGGAGCAGGGAGTGCCGAAAATGGGATAGGGTGGAGTTAAGAAAAAGCAGCACATCATTGGGTGAAGGAAAAAGAGAAGGAATTTTTAAGGTGGGAGAGGGACTGGGAGGTGTAGGCCAGCTTCGGGGTTACAGGAAAAAAATGAATTTGACAGAATTGGGTTTAAAACAAAAAATTAAGACATCTAATTGCTCTGGGTGAGGAATATCAACAGAGCAATACAGACCCAAAAGAGATGAGAGGTCTGCCTGGTGGCTTTTGATGGTCACAGATGGATGGATCTCAGGGGCCGCTGCCTTGTTGGAGTGAAGGAGGCTGGTGAGGGGGTCTGAAGGGCACTGCCTTGAGGTGTTCCCATGGCCATCTTTTTTTACCTTCTCTTCTTTAGACAGGCATGCCCCTGCTCTTTGTGCTAGGTTGCATTTTCTTCCCACTGTGCTTCACTGTCCTATGCTGGGGCCTGCAGAACCACGCCAGTCTGCGGATGGAGAGACAGGAGGCTGTCTTGGTGGCATCCAAGTAAGAGGACAAGGGTGAGAATATCTTTGCTGGGGCCAGGGCTGGAAGAGCTGATACCTTACTTTCAGGTAAAGTTCATACTGAAAGCAGAAGCAGAGTGGGAGTTGGGGTGGGGGTGGGGCTAAGGGTCAAAAGACATCAACTATGGGATCTTTCGCAATTCATTTAATTTCTCTGAACTTCAGATCCCTCACTGGTAAATGGGTTTAATAATAACACCAACTTTCCTTTCTTCCTGGAGATGTTATGTGAGGGTCATGTGAATTAATGCCTGTAAAGTAGGGGTTGCAAACTCCTGCAAATGACATAAGGAGGGTAGACTCTGTGGGGACGTTGTGAACAAGAGGACTCACGTTTCATGTAATGCAGGCAGTGGCTGCTCAGACCCAGCCAAATGCTATGGAGTTAGAATGTGAGCCCAGTGTTGTCTGTTCTTTTGATTCTTTCTTAAAAGAAGTTGAAGCCAGGCATGGTAGTCCCAGCTACTAGCAGGCTGAGGCAGGAGGGTTGCTTGAGCCCAGGAGTTTGAGGTTGCTGTGAGCTATGATGAGGCCACTGCTCTCCAGTCTGGGCAACAGAGTGAGACATTGTCTTAAAAAAAAAAAAATGAAAAGAAATTGAGCTTTTTTTTTTTTGAAATTGCCCAATTTTGGAACATTGACAAATAACTTAGAATTCATTTAAGAAAATACTATCCTGATAACACCATACTGGCCAAACAAAACATGTCTATGGACCAGGTTGGGCCCTCGGGCTACAAATTTATGACCTATTTGACAAAGCTTAACATAAATGTATGCTATCATCAAACCATAGGTAGAAGAGGGAGTTTGTAGAAGGCAGATTTTACTAGGGTGTCTAAGTGAATTCCCTGACAGAAAAAAACAAAACAAAACAAAAACTTTGTCTCTACCTGCTTTAATCTGCCTCATTCAAAATGAAAGCAAAGCTCTGAGACCAGCTTTGTGGTCCTTAATTAAGTAGCTATGGTGGCCTGCCATCCCCCATCCTCCCAACTCGGTACTTTTTTATGGTTTTGCTCATGTGTGGCTTTGGAGTTATGCCAACATGGGTTTGAAATCCAGCTTTTTTTTTTTTTAATTTCAGAATATTATGGGGGTACAAACATTTGAGTTACATGAATTGCTTTTGTACAAACTGAGTCAAAGTAATAGGGGTGTCCATCACCCAGATAGTGTGCATTGTATATGTTAGGTGTGAATTCACCCATCTCCTACTTCCCTCTGAAATCCAGCTTTACCAAGTTTCATAGCTGTGTTATCTTGGCAAGCTTTTTGTTTTTTTTCTCCCAACTTCTAAACCTTCTTCTATAAAATAGGGAGACCGTTGGGAAGATTAAGTAAGAATCAACATATATCACCTCTCACTGTGCCCAGAATGTAGTAAAATCTTAGGAAGTTAGTTCTTTCTTCCCCTCAAGTGAAGCTCTGAGATCAGGTTAGGTGTACTGTCGTCTCTAAAATCTGTCTCAAATCTGTCACTCCTGCCTGAGACAGGACTTCTCGGGGGCTTTCCTACAGCTCGCCATTAGAGGGCAGCACAAAACTGCACATGGCAGCCCCTTGCCTCTCTGTAGGGGAGGAGGTGGCATGGGCCTGGGACGGAGAAAGGCCAACTGTGGGGTTGGTCATTGAGGAGAACCTTAGGGCAAGCCTGGACACCGAAGTGCAGTTGGCGTAGCAGACCCCACGTCGTGCAGAAGTCCGCAGGACAGTTGGGGGCAGGACAGGAAGACAGAATCCCAGGGAGGCAGCAGGGAAGAGAAGCAGTGTGACCCTGGCCAAGTCACTGTGCCTCGCCTTGCCTATGCTAGAATGAAGGGTCTGACTGAGCCAGCCAGTCCCACAGGCCTTTCACGCTCTGAAACTAGGCTGTTCTTCGAAACCTCAGAGAAAGGGGAGCCAGGAACACAAGAAAACTGAAGAGAAAGTGCGTGGTGCGTGCTCAGGGGAGGTCAGGAGGGGGCAGCGTCCCAGTGCCCTTGGGCTCCAGGTGGGCTTTCTGAGAGGCCTCTCCCCACCTTCCTCACACCATGCACTGCCACTCTCACACCCAGCAGGAGAGGGTTCTGCCACCTCTTAACTGTGTGACCTTGGGTGGCATCACTTAATGCCTCAGGACCACTGCCTGGCCTGTAGGAAGGGGACAAGAGCAGCTACCTTGGTGCTGTTCCAGGAGTTCCAGGACAGTGTGCGGGCGAGGGGCAATGTTGCAGCACAGGCAGGGATCACAAGAGGTGTCTCATATATGTCAGTGTCCCTGTCTGCCACTGGGGTGAAGCGGGTCTCTGGGTCTGGAGGATGCTGTGTTGAGGTGCTCGTTCCCATCCACTCCTTCAGCTCTTCTGAGAGAGCAAGATGCACCCCTTTCTCCCGCCCCCTCTCCCAGGGTATCCTCTCTTCTGCCTGAGTGGGTGTTCTAAGCTGGCCCTGGCAGGCCGCTGAGGGTGCCTGCTGGGAGGCATGGGCAGAGGAGAAATGCCAGACATCTGCAAAGTGCTGATAGGAGATGGAGTCAGGCCCATCTGGGGCCTCAGAGCCCCCCCAGCTGGCCAAGGAGCCCTGGGGCCCTTTCTTCCCCAGGAGAAGAGCCATCCCTTTCCCGCCCTCGTCCCCAGCAGCCCCCTGTGCCACAGCTGCTGTCTCTTTAAGGGCCTCCCCCCTCCCTCTTCCTCAGCTCCCCCCATCTCTGTCGCAGCCACGGCTGTGGCTCAGAGCTGCATGGGGAGACTGCTGCTGCAGGTCCGGTTTCTTGGTGTCTGGTCGGTGCCATCATTTCCCCACCCCTCCCCCCACCAAGCTGGTGGCCTCCCCTCCCCCTCCCCCTCCCCACAGAGGGGGCAGGGGGCTGGGCACGAACTCTCTGTAATGCCATGTGCTGTGCCTGTGCTGGGCAGCGGGGACCGTGGTGGCAGCCAGAGGCGGCAGAGGTGATGGGAAAGCGGTGTTGACTGCTGACCACTTGCCCGGCTGCTCCCCGGCTCCCTCCTTCCCTGCCGGCCCCCCTCCCTCCTTCAGGGCTGGCACCACGGTCCCCCCACCCCGCCTCTCGGGCCCTCCCAGCCTCTCCACGTAAGCCAACCCCCCCACCTGCCCGGTCCTCCGTCCCCTCCCCCATCTGCATCCTCCTCCTGTCCCCTCTTCCTCTCTGTCCCTCGCCAAGTCGTCCCCTCCTCATCTCTTCCCAGCCCTCTCACTGGCCTGCTCCTGCTCCCTCTCTCCGGCCCTCTCTGTCCCGGTCTCAGCCCAGCCGCCCCCTCCCTGCTCCCTCAGTCTCACCGACTCCCCTTCTCCTCCCTCGTCTGGCTCCCTTGCCCCATCCAGTCCCCACCCTGTCCCCTTTGTGCCCCTTCCTCTCTGGTTCTCTCTCCTTCCCTGGCTTGGCGTCCCTTGCCCACCTCTAACCCCCTTCCGCTCGGCCTCCCTGTCCTTTCATGGCCACCATGCTGACCCCAATGGTGGCTGGGGGGGTGGTGTTCCCCGGACTCTTCCTCCTCTCCAAGAACACGCTCCAGCGGCTGCCCCAGCTGCGCTGGGAGGAGGCCGACGCGGTCATTGTCTCTGCCAGGTAAACTGCTTCCTTTCCCCTCAGCCCCTCTGCTCCTTCTCAGGCTTCTCTGGGGATGGAAGGGACCTCAGCGCTCCCCCGGACCTTGGCTGGCTGGTGGGGACTGGGAGCCCCTGCAGTGGTTGGTGGGCTTTGCCTGCAAGCTTCCTTCCCTCCTCACAGCCTTACTCACTGTCCCGGGAGACCTGGCCAGCCCAGCCATCTGGTCTACTAGTATTCAGACTGCTGTTCCCTCCTTCTCCCACTCCCCCCCCTCCAAAATAGGGCCAGCCTGTGACTAAAACATTCCTATAAGATATTAGGGACCAAGGCAAGGGGCAGAGAGCCAGGGCGAGTGTTTGTGGGGGACAAGGGACAGAGGAGTGAGTGGTAGAACTCTACAATGCTGGAACAAGGGCCAGAGTTGGGGAGGGGGTCTTGGTGGCAGTCAAGGACAGAGTGTGAAAGTGGCCTGGAGAACTCGGGGTCACTGAGGGGCCAGAGTGACTGCGTGCGGTGACTGGGCAGCTGAGTGGAATGGGAACAGGGCTCCCCTGGCCTCCGCGCAGTGCCCTCCTGCCCCAGGGAGAGGCCTTGTCATCAGCAGCACATTCGCAGCACTGTCCCACCTCAGGATGACCTCCCTGCTGTCCTCCTGAGAGGAAGGCGACTCCGTATCCACAGACAGAGGGAAGGAAGAAAGTGACGGTGGTGGGGTGAACCTGGGCAAGCCCCGCCTCAGGAGAAGGGGCAAGGACTGGCCCTGAGAAGTGACCAGATCCAAAGCACAGTCACTAGACCAGCAGGGAGGGAAATCAAGGCACACGCCTCTTCCTTCTACCACTCTGCTCTATTTCTCCCTAGGCTAGTGTCCTCTGTCCAAGCCATCATGGCCTCCACAGCTGGCTACATCGTCTCCACCTCCTGCAAGCACATCATTGATGACCAGTAAGTGCCATGAGACCCCCTCTGCCTGGTTTTCAGCAGTCTGTGTCTGCGTGTGACCACAGAGTACCCCATATCTTGCAGGGAACTGTCAGTGGTCCCTAAGCCCTTAACCTGGGCCTGAGCAAGTTAACTCCAATAGCTGCAACTCAATACCCAGGGATAAATTTATCCCATCCTGTCCTTAAAGGTCAGACCAGGGGGAGAAGGGGTGAGGATCAAAGAGAATCCTCCTCCCTAGTCAGCGCCCCTGCCTGCTCTGTCGTGGTGGTTCTGAATGTCTTTTCCTCCTGTGCCTCCTCCTGCCCTTGCACCTGGGAGTCAGACCCCACTTCCAACCAGCACCCAACTGGGGAGCCCCCCTCTTCATGCCAGGCTCACCCCTCACCTCCTCTCAGAACCCAGGTGTGCAGCCCAGCTCCATGCACCAGGGAGAAGAGAGGAGAGAGATGACACACACAGGGCCACTAACGGTCAGGCGGTGGGGGAGGGGAGGAGGGGGAAGAGGCCAAAATTTAGCACAGCAGCTGCTGCAGTGCCTGGTGCTTGCCAAAAAGGCCCAGGCCTGAGAGATGGGGTAGGAGGAGGAGGAGGAGGAGGAGGAGGAGGAGGAGGAGAGGGGCCCTGTCCATGGTGCTGACAGTCTGCTCTGGGGTGACCCACAGGCTACTGCTAGTGGCTTGTGAGTGCTGACAATGCTTCCTCTTAGCTGCTGGCCCTGCTTCCCTTCTCTGGTGGCCACTGAGCCCCAGGTGACATCATCTGGGGGACCTGACCTGGAGGTTTGCCTCATCCTTCCTGAAGATGAGTCCCCTCCACTGTAGCATGAGGCAGCGTCCCTTCCTGGAAGGGCTGTTGTGAGGAGGAGTTGAGTTGATATGTGGCAGATGCCAAGGACAGCCCCTGTCACCTCATAGTGGATGCCTAACTCCTTCTTCAGACCCTGCCAGTGACTCGGCTCCCTCCCGCCTCTCTCTGTCCCTCCCCACCCTGGTCCAAGGTGCTCCTGGCTCCTTAAAATCCTCCCAGCGCCTGCATACCCAGAGTCACCTTTCGGCTCTTGCATCCCCCCACCTAGGTCTGTTCTTGTCTCTCCCCGCTTTAATCCTCAGGTAGATGGGGGGATCAAGGTTAATCCGGGGGCAGCAGCTGCTCCTGTTTCTGAGCACCTAATTGCTGAGAGGGCGGGGATGGGATTGAACACTCCACCTTGCAGCCAGGCTGGCCATCCCCTCTCCCATCACGTCTGCTCTGCAGACCCAGCTCTCTGGGCCACTCCCTGTGTAACTTCTCGAGGGACAGTTGGATCCTTTTCCACTCTCTCCATTCTCTTGCCCTTTGTTTCTAACCAGCTGTCCCTCCCCTCTCCCTGCCCCCAGGCCACAGTTCCAGCACTGCTACACCCTGGGTCTTGGGTTCTCTGTTCCCTGAAATGTCCCTGCTGGGGAGTGGGCAGCCTGTGCCAGGACTTGCCTTCTGCATCTGCCCACCCTGCTGGCCCCAGCCCCCGCTTCTCTGCCCCCTCATAGCACCCCCAGCTTTGGCCTGAGCTCTCTTTCTGTGTAGCTTCCAGCTGACTTTCCTTTCACCCTTCCACCCAGTTGGGTAAGCTCCCCTGGGCCTGCCTTCCTGACCTCCCACCGCCCCCCAGACCTGTCTCAGGACTGCAGGATTTAAGAGAAAGTGCCAATGTGCTGACTCAAGAAGAAAAATGCAATGTTGCATATTCATGCACTTCTCATTTTTGTTTACTCTCAAAGTACATAGAACTTTTTCTGTTCTTGGCTCCTTTCGCTCAGCGTTTTCTTCTTAATGCTTGGCTGTACCTGAAAAAACAAGAGATTGGGTCACATTCAGGCAGAACAAGCAGCACTGACACCACCTCTCACTTGCCAACAGGGCCTAGTCTGACGCCTCTGGAATCTTCTAGGGTTTCAGCAGGGCTGCGAGCGAAGGCTGTGGAGCCAGACTTACCATGTTTATTCCTTGGCCAGCTTACCTAGCTTCTCTGTGACTCAGTTTCCTCATCTGTGTCACAGGGATGATGAACCCCTGCCTTTTTTTTTTTTTTTTTTGAGACAGAGTCTCACTGTTGCCTGGGCTAGAGTGCTGTGGCGTCAGCCTAGTTCACAGCAACCTCAAATTCCTGGGCTCAAGCGATCCTACTGCCTCAGCCTCCCGAGTAGCTGGGACTACAGGCATGTGCCACCATGCCCAGCTAATTTTTTCTATATATTTTTAGTTGTCCGATTAATTTCTTTCTATTTTTAGTAGAGATGGGGTCTCGCTCTTGCTCAGGCTGGTCTTGAACTCCTGAGCTCAAACGATCCGCCCGCCTCGGCCTCCCAGAGTGCTAGGATTACGGGCATGAGCCACTGTGCCCGGCCCGCTCTCCACTTTTAAGATGGGGAAATTGAGGCCTCAAGATGGGAGGGACCATGCCAGTGTCTGAGCAGCTGGGTGGGAGCTGAGGCTCCAATAAGCAGGCCATGCACTTCCTCGTTCTCTAGACCCCTTCCTGCCCCGAGCTTCCTGGGTTTACCATCTTTTTAGGTTATACATGAACACACTTTGCAATGCGGAGCTTCTCACTGGTGGACATCATGCATAACACAAAATAACATTACATGTGTTGCTGTGTTAATAAAGTTCTAGTTCTTACTGGGGAAAAATAAAAGCAGAACAGAGTGGAAATGCTCGGCTAAGTTTTTTCTGTCAGCCCTGCCTGTAGAGAGCCTGACCATTTGGAGAGTGAAGCTGAAATGAATTCCCTTTTGCCCCCTTGTGGCAGTTGCTCTAAATTGCAGGCTAAGTACCTGTGGGAAGTGGGATAATGGTCCCCCAAAGAGAGCCACATACCAAATCTTGAACATGTGAATATGTTAGGTTATGTAGCAAAAGGGAAATAAAGCTAGCAGATGGAATTTAGGTTGCTAATCAGCTTACCTTGAGATGGGGAGAATATCCTAGATTATCCGTACAGGCCCCATGTATTACAAGGTTCTTACAAGTGGGAGATGGAAAGACGGTAGCGTGAGAAGCGCTCAACTCAACATTGCCAGCTTCGAGGATGGAGGAAGGAGCCGGGAGCCAGGGAGCGAGGGCAGCCTGTAGAAGCTGGGAAAGGCAAGGAAGCAGCGTTTTCTAAAGCCTCCAGAAAGGAACGCAGCCCTGCCAATACCTCCTTGATTTTAGCCCAGTGAGACTCATTTTGGACTTTGGACCACCGCAATGGTAAGATGATAAATTTGTGTTTTAAGTCATCAAGTTTGTGGCAATTTGTTATAGCAGCAATAGGAAACCAATACAGTACTCCTGAGAATATTCAGTGAAGGGGAAACTAAAATGCTACCACTAAAATTGTTACAAGGTCTTTCAATTATATACTCATTCATTTATCCATTCAACAAACCTAATATGTATTAGTCATTGGATACAGGGCCGAGCAGAACCAGCCCCCATCCCTGGGACGCAGGCGCAATGGCCGGCAGGACATCTTGCACGGAACAGGTGCTCACCGGACGGTGCCTCCATTGCTGTGGGGGGGCTGCTGGGCTCTGGGAATGGGCTGGTGAGAATCTCCCTCCTTTGTGTCTCCTGGCTGTCACCCAAATGTCCTTGGAAATGTGGAGGAAGATGAAGCTTTCGTGCAGAGAGCAAACACTGACAGTGGCTTCGGTCAATATTTGCACCTCTGTGCCCTGAGTCTGCTGTTTGCCTCGCCTGTGGTGAGGGGCGGGAGGGCCTGGTCCTCCGCATTGGTGGGCAAGCTGAGGCCAGGAGCAGGAGTCAGAGAGCCCACAGTGGGCTCTGCCCACTCCTTGTGGCCTCTAGAATAGGGTCAGGGGAGCACTGGCTGGGAGGCAGGACTAGCTCAGGGAAGCTCCAGCTGCTCGGGGAGGGCCTGATGGTACCTGTGGCCTCTGTTGGCTCTGTGGGTACTCGTGGGGATCCAGCCCAGGGTGGGCCTGGGCTCTGGGCCTCATATTTGGACTGGTGTGGAGTCAGTGGGAGCCACGGAGGGCTCTGGAGGGGGGGAAGGTCCCAAGATCCCTTGTGCCTGTGCCCCGGGTGAGTTATACGGAGGAACAGAGGGGCCTCCCCTGCAGCTGTGCCATCACCTCTCATGCACACAGACACACACAGACTCACAAACATACACACACACCCTGATACCGAGAAACAGTCCACTATACACGCGTACACACACGCATCTAACACCACGCACTCGCAGGCTCAAACACTCGGTAGACCAAACCCACACGTGCATACATGTACACAAAACTCCCATCCACACTCACGTATGTTTGTGTAAACAGGCGTGTAACTCTACAAACCAAGGTGCCAACACGCCCATTTCATGTCCACACGCACACATAAAAACACATTTTCCTCTGACGCCAGTAACTATGACCTAATGCACACGTGTACTTGTGACTATGTACACACAACCACACACACACAAACACACGTATAACCTGCACGCACACGTGTATATACAAATTTCTCCACGTGCACACACAGTTCGTTGTGTCCCATGTAGCCAAGGCGGGGCCTGGAGTTTGCGGTGCGGAAGATGAGGTGCTGAATCCATTGTGAGTGGGATGTGCGTTTGGGGAGAGGCCGGGTGTTAAGGAACAGGGTTTGGGTCAGCCGCACTTTCTTATCTGTTCCCTTTTGAGTTAGGGCTCAGTGTGACGTGTCCAAGATTGGGGCTTAGCAGTCAGTGACAAAGGTCGGGAATCAGTCAGCGACTGGGGTCAGGGTTCAGTGTGTGACCAGGATCAGGGCTCAGTATATAACCAGGATCAAGGCTTAGTCAGTGACTGGGGTCACGGCTCAGGTCGTCTGCTCCTCCTAAAAGGATCATGTTTCTGCGAGAACTTGGAGGCACCAGGCTTGAGAGGTGCCATCCTCCTGCCTTCGGGCACCCCCTTCCTCCTGGGTCTTAGCTGGACCAGGCTGGGGTGATGAGGGAACCCTCCTAGGACCCCCTTAGGAGCAGCCTTCCTTCCAGATATCTCCCGGCCCTTGAGGCCAAAGCTGCCCGACCCCAGGGTCTTGCCGAGGTTGGCAGCCAGGCCTGGCTACGTGGCAGCCGCATGCACATGTGGAGGAGACGCTCTGGCAGCGGCCGTGTTTGCAGGGAAAACATTTGCCACCACAAGCAAATCTGCCACTCCTCGCGTCCCTTCCCAGTGGCCCTGCGTACCAGGGAGCCTCATATAGCAGCCTCCACACCTGCCCACCGGGCGCAGACAGTTCGCCTGCTCGCAGAGCCGCCCGAGGTAGGAATGGGGATGGGACCGGTACTGGTCCCGCGAGGAGCTTCAAGTTCTCTGTCTGGTCTGTGGGATGCTACCTCCAGCCGCCTTCTGCAGAAGCATCCGTCCCTCCCTGGTCTTGCTGTGGGACTTTTGGCCAATGCCACCTGGATGGGCCTCAGCGAGCCCATCTGCGCAGCAGCCCTCATTCCCGCCTGGCTCCCCCTCCCTGAGCCCGGCACAGATCTGTCTGCTCGGCTGGGCTGGGGCGGGAGGGCTGGGGGCCCGGGTGAGAGGCCTGCGTTGGGGCCATTCCTCACCTGGCCAGGATGCGATGAGGGCAGGAGGCGCCCTGGGTTCTCCCCTGGCTGGGTTTGGACAGCTGGGCACCACGTTGGGCTGTCACATGGGGCTGGACTCCCGGCATCACGTGACATAGCCGTGGGCCTCAGGGTGGTGGGCCTGGGCTCTCTTCTTGGGACAGGAAGTTGCCCTCGGTCTTCCCATTTGGGGTCTCACCATCCTCCTCTGCCCTGGCCTGGGGCCTGCAGCCCGCCCCAGTCTGCTGGGTGGCCTTAGGCAGGACCATTCTTCTCTGGGCCTCGGGGACCCTTTCCAGACCCCTTTCAGTAGTTCCAGATGAAGCGGGCGGGGTAAAGTGTTCCCAGTGCACAGACGCAAATACTGATGTCTGGGCGCCGGGGGCAGGGCTGGGAGCTCAACGAGGGCTGGGTCATTTGGGCCAAGCTCCCTAATTCTTTCCCCGCACCCCAGCCCACAGATCCTGGGGCAGCGGCCAGGGCAGCCATGGCTGGGACGCGTGGGCTGGGCCTGCTGCTGGCGCTGCTGCCGGTGGTCAGCGCCTCCATGCCAGGCACCGTGGTCAGACTCAACAAGGCAGCGCTGAGCTACGGTAAGAGACGTGCCACCAAGCGTGTGCCTTGAGAGCCCACGTCTGCACATGTGTGTAAGATCCTCAGTGTGCTGTGTCCCTGGCCCCCAGACAGGCCTGACACAGGGCAGCTCAACAAATATTTATTAAAATGGATGCAAGAGTGGGAGGATATGTCACGTGGCCAGTGTGCAAGTGCGCTCACGCGCTTCAGTGGCGTGGGCGTGGGTCGGTTTGAGTGGCTATTTTTTGTGTGTGTGTCTACTTACAAGTTTGAAATTTCACGGTGACGCGCCCGTGCAAGGCCTCAATTGTCGAGGAGGGCGTCTGCCCGTGGCGCATGCCTGGACGTTTGCGCACGGAGTGGCTGTGCGCCTTGGTGCACACGTGTGCTTGGGAGAGGCGAGTTCAGCACAGCGTGCAGGGAGCTTCCTAAAGCCAGGTCCCTGCTGGGCTCAGAGTGACGGAACTCGCCCCTCTCTGGGCCCCGCTTAGGGGCAGGCTGTGCCCTGTGGCTTTGCTGCTAGATCCTTCCAAGTCCTGCCCCATCCCCTGGGGATGGCACGATGAGGAATCCTAGGCCTAGGGAGGGACAAAAACGGCCAAAGTCCAGGACCCCAGAACAGAAATCTTTATTCATCCTCGGCTACCTCCCGGGGAGACTTTAGGGTCCCCCCAAAGCTGGGAAATCAGAAGCTGTTTTCCCCAAGGCCAGACCAAGCTCAGATTGCAGCGTGAGGGACTCAGGTCAGACAGCAGAAACAACTTTCAATGGCCCAGGCCACAAAGCAGTGAGGCAGTGGTTCAGGAAAGCAGCAGGGTCCCCCCACCCTCGGGCACACGCAGCCTTCCGG
The DNA here is from genome assembly GCA_963575035.1 of Avahi laniger. Classification (NCBI taxonomy): domain Eukaryota; kingdom Metazoa; phylum Chordata; class Mammalia; order Primates; family Indriidae; genus Avahi; species Avahi laniger. Next base: position 37,778 of record CAUYSK010069921.1, read on the forward strand.
GACCTTGTATCCGGGCAGATGGGCCGGCAATGAAAGGGGTCAGTGATCCGTGCCAGAGTGTGACAGGTGCGTGGGGCCATGCATGGATGCCTGTAGGAAGGGACGTGCGGCCCGCCGCCCTCGCCGCCTTCCTGCCCTCTGCCTGTCCTGTGTGAGCCTCCTTTGTCCCCGGGGAGTGCTCCCTGGCTCGCCTGCCTGTGTTTCTTCCCGGCAGAAATCTGGCGGAGGCCCGCACTGCACAGTTGCTTCCTAGGCCGGGCTGGGTGGTTCTTACCGTGTCCCGCAGCCCGTCCTGCAAGCCCCGGAATCTGAGCCCTGTGTCAGGGAGCAATGGAGTCTGAGGCCGGGGTGTGAGTCTCAGCTCAGCTGCGTATGATCAGGCCGGGGAGGGTCATCAGGAACACGAAGACCACCACACCTTTATGCTCTGTCTGGGGAAACTGAGGCCCAGACAGGCTCAGGGACTTCCCAAGGTCCCACAGTAGTCTGAGCAGAGCTTGGGCCTGTGACTCCTGATCGATGCTCCCTTCCGGCTCCATCCCCTCTCATTTTAACTCACCTCACGTGTAATCAATTCCCTTCTCGAGTCCAGCAGCACAGGTGAGTGAGGAAGCCCAGAAGCTCGACACCAGGTGTCTCAGTCCAGAGCCAGCTTCCCTGGCCAGGTGTCCTCACCTCTCCGTAAATTGGGCGCCATAACAGGAACAGTGAAGCACTTGGAAGGGTGCCCGGCCCTACGGGAGTGCCGTGTACGTGGTGGCCACTGTTGTCACAGACGTAAACAGCAGCAGTGACGGCGAGCACTTACTGTGCACCGAGTCCTTACGATGACCCCGAGCGACAGATGCCATCGTAGTCATTGCAGATTTGTGGATGGGGGAACTGAGCTCGGGGCAGCCGCGTGGGCTGAGGAGCAGAGCTGGGGTTTGCACCCAGCACCTGGGGGACTCTGAGTCCTCAGCCTCCCCGCCCAAGGGACCCCGCCGCTGCAGACCAGGCGTGACTTGGAAATGCTCCTGCTCGGGGACTTGGGAGAGGATCCCGGAGGAGGAGGGGGGATCTGGCGGGAGCCTTGCAAGAGAGCAAAGGATGTTGCTATTTTCGAGGACGAGGTAAACAGGCAGGGTTCTCAGAGGCGGAGTGAGGGCGGCAGGGTGTGCCCTGCAGAGGCCCGATGCCAGCGGTGCACCCAAGGTGGGCTCCGGGGAGCCAGCCGCCCTCCCTGTGCGCTTCGGTGCAGGCCCCGCCTTCCAGCCCGCGTCCGCTCCGCCCACGGTGCGGGCAGCTGGTGGTAGGTGGTGGGTTCCTGCTGCTCAGTGATCTCACCCTGGCCTGGCCCCACAGTGTCTGAAATCGGGAAACGCCCTCTCCAGCGGGCTCTGCAGGTCACTGTGCCGTACTTCCTGGACCGGAGCGGAGAGGTGCTTCAGCCCACCAGGTGAGTGCTCCCACCCTCCAGAGAAGGTGCTCCTGCCTGCTAGGTGGATGACCCCCCAAGGCGAGTGCTCCTGTCCACTGGGCAGAGCCCTCCACTCCCCCAGATGAGTACTCTCGCTTGGGGTGGTGCTCCCCCACAGCTGGACAAGTGCTCCCCTCCCCAAGCCAGCGGGTAGCAAGAGGAACTAGGAGAAGGAACCATGGTGGCCCGGTGCCTCTGAATTTGTGGATTTCTACCCTCAGGGACCAAGACCATGGCTGCTGGGTCCTCAGGGCTGGCAGGACTCTCAGCTCCTTCCTCCAAAACCTAGACACTGAGTTTAGACACAAGTCTGAGCTGAATTTACACCCACTTTCAACCCCCTTAACATATAGAGACTCAAAGGCAGAGGTAGGTGGGATCATCTCAAATTGAGACACCTCCAGGGGCCGGACACTTGTCACCGTCTACATGGGAACACACACTCAATATTGTCAGATCTTTGGGTTTCCCAGATATCCTTAATCTATCAAATTTTGAATGGTGTCAACCGGTGTTAAAATATTTAAAACTCTAGGACACCGGAACAAGGAGTGGGTAAAAATAACCTGGCCCGAAGGCCACCAACTTGAGAGCCCCTAGGCAGGGCTGGGGCGCTGCAGCTCCTGGCGTGGTTGACAACGGTGGAGAACTAGGAGTGACACGAACACCCAACAAGCACTGTGGTCTGGCCACACAGTGGACACCACGTGGCTGTTTGAAAACAACGCCAAGGGCCCTCGTGTGTAGACGTGAGAACACACCCAGGGTGGTCGTTGAGGGAGCGGGGGCAGGTCCTAGGTCGGCCTGCATCCCTGGGAGAGTCGTGGAAAGATGTCACCCAAGGCTGACAGTGAGGACGTCTGACGGTGGGGTTCCTATGTTACCCTTACACTTTAAACCATTTTGTCGTGTCTGAATTCCTCCCCCAACTACTATAGAGGACAAAAATGACTTTCATTTAGGAAAAAGAAATCGTAGGTGAGCTGGAGAGTGCCTAGCGAGCAGAACAGGCAGATTTGATGGGGTGTGTCTCCGATGGCTAGAACGCTAGAGAGGGAATTCTGCCTTCTGCGGAGCCCACAGCCTTTTATTTTCCACCTTCCCAACTTTCCAGACTGCTGGCAGAAGTTGTCATAAGTCTGAGCAATCATCTCCTCCAAGTCCTGCCCAATGCTGGGGCCCCTGCATGTTTTCCCTCCCAGCTGGTTGTCCACCTTTGGCTTGCATGCCCCCCGTGATGGAGAACTCACCACCTCTCCCTCACCTCATGATCCCAGTTGTCGGAAAGTCCTTCTTCATAACACCAGCAGCGTGGGTGTGCCTCAGAGCATGGTTTCACAGGGGCCTCTCTGTCACCTTGATTACTGTCCTGCAGGGTCCAGATTCTGAATGTCCACGTGCCCCGATTCCACCTGAAATTCATCGCTGATTTTGGGATTCGCTTGTCGGCAGCAGCCAATTTTACTTTCAAGATCTTTCGGTGAGTGAATCTCATTGTTGGGGTGTGCGAGGAGTTTCCGGGATGTTCTGAGGGGCAGAGTGAGGGGAGGGGGTTGGCAACTCCTCTAGGATCGTCACCCAGGCCCCCAACTCTAGCCGGTGCCCTCTGCCTCCCACCCCGGGAGAACTCCTGAGAGCCCAGACCCTGCTCAGCAGCTGTGCCACTGGGCAGAGTCGCTTCCCTTCTCCAACCCTCAGTCTCCTCACCTGTAAAGTGGGGTGAACCTTCGTGGGGTGGCTGTGAGGTCGCAGTGAATGGGTTCATCGCTACAGTGATGACGCTGCCCTCCATTGCGCAGCGCGAGACACACCGAGGACGCTCCGTCAACGTAGCTATCAGAATTATTTCCATGCGTCAGGCACGTTCCATGTTACTGCGTTTAATTTTCAAACTATGAGCTGGGCATGCAGAGGGATCTGTTATTTTATCTCCTCCGCCTGATACTACGATTTTAGGAGTGCTTACTGTGGGCCAGGCTCTGCGGTGGGCGGTTTTACATGATTATTTCATAGAAAACTCAGCACGGCCCTGTGAAATAGGCACCACCAATCTTACGTCCATTTCACAGAAGAGAAAACTGAGGCTCAGGGCAGCAAACGGCTGGCCCAGGGTCTTGCGGTGAGAGGGCGCAGGGAGCTGGAGGTCACACCCACCTGCTGCAATGTCTGTGACCCTGAGTGGCGTTTTGGCGGGGGTGTCTAGGCCTGTCCCAGGTGGGGCTGTCTCACTGTGAGTGGAGGTCAGGCACGTGCTGGGCGACTCGCGGGGTCTCTCGTCAGCCGTGGTGGGCTGTGCTGAGTGGTGCTGCGGGGGCTCAGGACTGGCCTCCCTGCAGTGTCCCAGAGCCCCTGGAGCTGACGCTGCCTGTGGAACTGCTGGCCGATGCCCGCGTGGCCCAGAGCTCCATCGGGACCCCTGTGATCAGCATCTCTTACTGCTTCCCACTCTTAGGCCGCTCCAGCGATTTCGATGACAGTAACAGGTGAGTGCCTGGCGAGGGCAGGGCGGAGATGCCAGGTGCCAAGGCTGTGGTGACATTTTTTGAGCTTCCCACTCAGGATTTTATGTAATGGCCCCGATGGCGTGAGACGTGCCCGTGATCATGCCTGTTTTATGGCCATGGACACCAAGGCGCAGAGATTGGGGGCACTTGCCTGGGGTCTCTGCCGGGACGGACCTAGCGTGGGTGGTCCGGGAACTCAGGAGCCTCCCCTGTCCCTCCCCCAGCACCTCCCGAGCGGCGCAGGAGCACGTGAAAGCCGTCTTGAGTGACAAGGTAAAGGGCTTGACGTCTCGGCAAGGAGGGCATCCTTCCCCCGGAAGGCTCGGTGAAGGGAGGGCGGGTCTCAGGCACGGGGGGGCTTTGCTTGGGGTTTTTAAAAATAGAAGGCCCTTCACGGGTGCCTCTGATTTCCCCACGAAGGCCGGGAAGGGGCTGGTGCGATGGTCCAAGGGCTGGAGGGGAGGGAGGTTCATCCTCTTGGGGACACCCAGTTCCACGCTAGAGGGTGGGGCGGGGCGATGCTTTCCTGGGCCCATGGTTTACGGAAAGCAGACAAAGTCACAGAAGGCAAGGCGCGGTGGAGCCAGATGCGGCCTGGCTGGGTGCTGGCACCCTCCTTCCCAGCTGTGCACCTTGGGCCGGTCACTCAGCCTCTCTCTGCTCCTGACTCCATGAAGTCCCTCCTCCACGGGGTTGTGTGGGGACTAGTTGCATCCGCATTTGAGAAGGGTTTCGGACAGCGTTTGGCAGAGCGCGTGCAGCTGTTGTTGCTATTTTAGCTCCTCTCATTCTCTGCATGGGGCTGACCTGGGGAGAGATCACCAGGGTCCCACTGCCCAGGGGGAGCTGGTTCTCCCTCCCTGCCTCGTCCCATCCCAGCCCCACCTCCCTTTAAGGAACAGCGGAAGAGACCAAGTCAACAGCCCCCCAGAGGTAGACTGCAACATTCCCATCTTGCAGATGAGAAGACTGAGGCTCAAGGGGTACAGGTGGCTGCAGGCTGCCCAAGTGGTCCCCCGACCTTGCCTGTCGGTCCAGAGCTGCTTCTCCCTGTGGCCCCCTGCCTCCCTCTCGGTCAGCCTCCTCTGGGCAAGCAGCCGCAGGCAGCACTGCCAAGGGGAGGGCCCTCCCCTCTTCCTCCCGGCCTCGCCTGGTCCAGTCTCACCAGCTCAGGCCTGGACAGGCTGCGAGTGCCCCTGGCCTTGCAGTTCCTCCTCTGCCCCCACCTTTGATCACACTGGCCCTGGCTTAATCTGCTTCTCTGGCTGCCCACTGTGCCTGGAAGAGCCTCCAATCTCCCTGGCCTGGCATCTGAGGCCCGCCACGGGCACCAGCCTCTCACCAGCTGGCCCTCTGGGGCCCCCTGCAGCAGGCTCCTGCCTCAGTCGCCCAGGCCCAGCCTGTGGGCACCTCTGCTCTGCTCCCAGCCCCTGTTCTGTCCCCAGTGCCCATGGGCTCATGCTGCCCCATCAGCCTTGGGCAGCTTCTCCTGCTTCCTCAGTGCCCAGATGAGGTGCCGGGAGACGGGTGGTGGAGGAGGGAGGGATTCCAGGCTTGGTGCATCCGTCAGGGGAGGCTCTAGACAGGGACCCTCGGCCCTCCCACCTGAGGACCCCTATCCCCAGCCTCCTCTCTCTCTTGCCACAGCTGTGTCTGAGCATCGCCAGCCTGGTGCAGGAACTCAACGTCCACCTGGGCACGTTAATCGGTAAGACCTGGGAGCAGGGGTGGGGTGGGACCGCTGGGACCCTCTGGGGCTCCTAAGACCCTTCAAAGACTCCCCATCTGGGTCAGGGTTGACCTCTAGGAGGTCAGTCATAGGATAACTCAATTGTGGGCTCCCCAACTGCCTAATTATTCATGGATCTCAGAATCTCCAAGTTCTAGGATGAAGTCTTTGATTCTGTCATCTTTTTTCCCCCCAAACCAAGACGCAAAGTCCAGCACTTTATTAAATAAACCCAGCTTGTGTCCCAGGCCTGGTGCTGTGCTCAGCACTCTACGCGAACTGTAACGCTTAATTCTCATCGCCACCCTCCGAGAGAGGTTCTATTATTACCCACATTTTACGGAGGAGGAGTCGGAGGCCCAGAAAGGTTGAGCGGTACAACCTGGGTAGCACAGCAGGAACTCAGCCAGGCGGGCCCCAGAGCAAGATCTCCCAGACTTGATGTGGTGCCACCTCCTGTCCTGATTTAACATTTCCCTTAAATCAATTTCCTTTTTCTTAAATTGTTTGCAAAGAAAACTTTCAAGAATCAAACCAGCACGAATACTCATGGCATCACCAGTTAGACGGTGGTTATTTATCGTTTCTAATGTGGCCTCACCATAAACGCATAACTGTCCAGTTGAAGAATTAGCCGCAGAACACGTCCCATAAAGCCCAGGCACGAGCCCCGGACCCTGAGCCCGTGCTGAGCCCCTGTAATGACATGCGTGCCCATCCCTGCACCCTGCCTCTCTGGGATGGTGCGGACAGATTTCAAAGTTCCGTTAAGACAGCTGCAAGGTCCCTTCCAATGGCGGGAATCTGGTTTCTGAAATCCCATGATTCTGAAAATGCGAATGATTCTAGATTCTAAGATTCAATGGTGCTAAGATTCTCCAATGTTAAGACTCACAATTGAAAGATTTTGAGTTCAAAATTTGAGTTCAGATTTTAGAGGGTTCTTTAAGCAGCTCAGGGAGTGTGGCTGGTGACCCAAGGGGACCCTGTCCTTGTCCTCTCTTACTTCCTCAGAGCCTCTGGGTGCCAGGCCCAGGGCCGGGCACAGTCTGTAGAAGGCTCTGGGCGGGTGGGAGCGGGGAGGAGACCCAGGTGCCAGCGGTAGGCTGGGTGCGGGCACCATGTGCCGTCTCGGGAGCTGCTCCTGCAGGTGTGTTTGGGGGGCGGCAATTCACGCCTGAGGCCTGGGCAGTTCTGGGCTCTTGCCATGAATGGTGAGTGTGTGTGTGTGTGTGTGTGTGTAGGGGGGTACATCTCGGTTTGCAATGGCCTCTCCTGCCTGGAGATTGCAGGGTTCTCGCGCTCCCCTGGACTTGCTCCCACATCTCAGACCTCCGCATTGGACTTCTCTGTGGGACCTTCTTCCCCTCCCCCACTTTCAGGACTGGGGGTCTTACCCTGAGCTCAGGCTCTGACATTCCACTTCCTCCTGGACACCGCCTCCGGGAAGTCCCACAGGCTCCTCCGACTCAGCACGTCCTGGGCAGAACTCAGGCTCTTCTGCTCCAGAGTGTCCCTGTTCCTGTTTCCCTCCTCAGGGGCTGCCCACCATCCAGGCAGGGCGCAGGGCCAAAGCCTTCCTGTCCCCTCCACCCGTCAGGCTTGCTCACCTGTGATTTTTCCAGAGATCATTACCCAGGGGTGACCGACTGTAGGAGTAGGCGGCTGCCTCAGGCTGAGCCCCCCGGAAGCCGACCCAGAGAGGATTTTAGTGTGAGTGGTTCGTGTGGGAGGTGCTCTGGGGGGCAGGGCTTGGGAAGGGGCGACCGAGGCAGGGAAGGAGGATGATCGTGAGCAGGTGACTGCTGTGGGCAGTCCATCCCGTTGGGCAGCTCTTGGGACCGAGCAGAGCTTTCCTGATGGCTGGGGTTGAGCCTGTGCCTGCCTTGCCTTCCAGCTGTGTCCCACCAGCGGCTCACCCTTTGCAACCTTCCCAACCAGAATATTCCGAGCCTTCGGTAAACTCGCCTCAGAGGAAGTGGGCGCTTAGCAGTTTCTGGCTGAGAGCTGCTTGGAGGGTCCGTAGGGAGGTCAGGCTTCTGTGCTTTTGTGCCGACTGGCCGCAGGGGTACGTGCCCTCGGAGTTCCTGACCCGGTTACACTCCTGGGCGGGACTGAACCGCACCAGACTCTGTGTGTGTGTGTGGGTGTGTGTTTAAATTGCCCCTGCTGGTTTGTCCTGCGGATTGAATGAGACGGTGTACGTCAAATGTCTGGACCTCGATACACGTGAGCTCTCTTCTTTTCTTGTGGGGGTATTTGTGCCTGGTCTGACCCCTCTCCTTCCTTCCAGTGTGGGGTCACTAGTTTTCTACCACAAGGGAAAGCGGAAACCCTGGCTGTGAGGGCTGTCTAAGCTGAGAGGTGCAGGCCGTCAGTAGCCAATCTTGGGTGTGTGCACTTGGCCACTCAAATGTGCCCACCGGAGCCCTGCCTCTTTTGTTTCTTGGCCTGGCTCTGGGTGATCAGATGATATTTTCTGGATACA
>CAUYSK010069922.1:0-12898 GCA_963575035.1 Avahi laniger
AAAAAAAAAAAAAAAAAAATCAATCCTAGAACCAAGGCATGATTCTACTTGACATGTGTGTGTTCTGAGTTGACACGTGGGAAGTGCACACCGAACTGTTGACGGTGGCCGGGGCTGGGACGGGGGAGAAAGTGAGATGGCAGAAATAGGTGTCCAACCTTAACCGGCAAGATCGTCCGCAAGGGGGAAGGAGGGTGCCCGAGGTGCGGGTGGGAATCGGGAGAGGGGGCGTCCGGCGGAGTCTGGGAAGAGAGCAGGTGTCCTGTCCTCTAAAAGGCTCTCCTGGCCCTGGCGTGGGCAGAAATGGGAAAAAACAAGTTGCCACTGATGGTAACAACGCGCTGGATCTTGACTGGGGGTCTCAGCACGTGTGAGGCTCCTGCCTCCTCGCAGCCTGGGAAACAGGGCTGCTGTCAGGCCACACAGAACATTTGCCGAAAGACCTGAGGGAGAACCGGGCTGGAACCCGCTGGAGCAAATCGGCCGCTGCGGCTGTCCTAGCGCTCTAGCTCTGACGGCCGCCCGGATGACGGCGCAGTCTTGGCTGATTTCTGTTCCTCTCGGCTTAAATGGCATTTCCTCCGAGAGGCCTTCCGTGACCCCCTCAAATCTCCTTCACTTTGCTCCTCATTTGACTCATTTTCATCGAACCCTTTTCTTCATGTACCCGTGACTGTCACTGTCACGCTGTGGGTGGGTTTGGAGCACCTCTGTGCGTAAGTGCCAGAGCAGGGGCCCGCCCGTCTGATTAGTTACCCCGCACCCCAACCCCACAGCGAGTAGTTGCTCAACAAACATTTGCAGAGTGCAGGGCTGCGGAAGCTAGTGCAGGCCTCACTGAGGTTCCTGTCCCAAACCTGGCACTGAAAACTTGGTGCTAAGTGGGTGGGATTGCCAGGAAGGTGTTGAAACAAAACCCTGCCCTGCATTTCCTAAGCAGGTCAGCAGGTGAGCGCCTGAGCCCCAGCCTAGCCCTGGAGAAGGTGTGATTCAGTCCCCTTGGCCTGGCCTTCAGCTGTTTGGTGAGGCCAAGGCCCGCCCACGCCCAGGGCTCGGGGCAGTGCTGCCAGCCTGGGTGGTTAGAGGGGCACAGGGCAGGCCCCGTGGGGAGGGCAGGGCACAGGTGACTGTACTGTCTGCCAAGAGCCTCGCCAGGCACTGGGGAGCCAGAGAACAAAGGAGGGGTGTTGCCCAGGAGGGCGGATGTCGCCCCTCCTCCCCGACTCACTCAGCGTGGGAATGACACCCTGAAAATCCCGCTCATAGGCCAAGAGGAGTGTTCAGCTTTTCCCAGTTACTTTGGAGGAGGAGTCGCCAAACTGCTGTTCGGGTGTGTGATTCAGCTGAGCCACGGGGTGGAGGGCGCCACTGGTGCCTCCCTCCCCACTAACTAAGGGGAACAATGGCAGGGAGCAGATGTTTGCCCCCAAGCTCCTCAGGGTGGAGGCGGCATCTCCATGGCTGCCTCTGCGTGGGAGTCGCCAGAGGAGATGATGCCTCCCTGTGCGTAGAAGGAAGGGAGGGCCTGCAGATTGGAGATGGCGAGATGGCCTAAAAGGCCCCCCAGGTGTTGAGAGGAAAGCTCCTGTGAGTTTCAGAGGCCGCACACCCACCTTCGCCGTTCTGTAGCTGTCGGGGCATCTTTGCCGTAGAATCCGGGCGAGGGTGGGAGCCTGCAGGCCCCACCCGCCCCTCACGCGCAGGCCCGGGAGCCCCCACCTGCACCCACACTGCGTGGCCCTCCTGCAGACAGACCTGGGCTCTGACAGCTCCAGGTAGGGACATCTGTCCGGGAAGCCCACAAGGCCTGGCTGGGGACGCTGGGAAGGAAGCGCTGTAGCCCCAGCTGCTCGGGAGGTTGGGGCAAGAGGACTGTTTGAGCTATGATGACACCACTGCACTCTACCCAGGGCACGTTTGTCTCGAAAGAACGAAAAAGAAAGGAAGGAAGGAAGGAAAGAAGGAAGGGAGAAAGAAATTTTCTTAGAAAACATTAACACGGGGCCGGGCGCGGTGGCTCACGCCTGTAATCCTAGCACTCTTGGAGGCCGAGGCAGGCGGATTGTTTGAGCTCAGGAGTTCGAGACCAGCCTGAGCAAGAGCGAGACCCCCGTCTCTACCAAAAATAGAAAGAAATTAATTGGACAGCTAAAAATATATAGAAAAGAAAATTAGCCGGGCATGGTGGCTCATGTCTGTAGTCCCAGCTGCTCGGGAGGCTGAGGCAGAAGGATCGCTTGAGCCCAGGAGTGTGAGGTTGCTGTGAGCTAGGCTGACGCCACGGCACTCACTCTAGCCAGGGCAACAAAGTGAGACTCTGTCTCAAAAAAAAAAAAAAGCATTTTTTCCTGGAATTTGTTATGTTTGTGTGTATGTTCTCTTTATGTCTAAAGTCCTAGTCAAATCTGTTCTCTATATATACACACCTTTTTTTTTATTATATAAACCTTGAGAAATTTAGAAAGTACAACAAAGTATTTTTAAAAGGCATTCATAATGTCACCACAGAAGATAGTCATTGTCTTCTTTGTCAGTCATGTTAGCTTTATGCCTAATTTTTACACAGGTAACATCAATCAATATATAGACTTATAGTCATTAAAATTTTTTTTTACTATTAGTCGTTCTTTTATTGTTGGATGTTAATTTTCTTATGGTTTGATGTTGTAATGCTGTGGTGTATACTTTCCTTATGTACATCTCATGATTATTTCCTGGAAGTAGAATTCCTGGGTCAGTTTTTTCAGATATTTGCTCAGTTGTCAGTTTGTTTTCCACAATATTGGGACCAATTTATGCTTCTGTGTATGAATCTCAGTCTTTTAATTATGATAATCCTGTTAATTCTGATAACCATCTATCCTCCTCCCCTATTTTCTTAAAGGATGGAATTGGGAATCCCTTGGCTCCCTGCCCCTATGCTTAGCTTTAATGTTTGAGTGCTGTAGAAGCACTAAATAGTAAGGATTGTTCATGTTACCTACCCTCCCCAGCTCATAAAAGTTCTCAGTTCATATGAAGTTACAAGAACCTGTTTCCATGTTGAAAAGGTTTTTTTTCTTCTTAAAATGCATTTGGATTTCTCCGATAATGTGGTGCTGAGCTATTGCATTCTTTTTGTAGCTCATGGACATGGGCTTTACAAGGGAACATGCCATGGAGGCCCTGTTGAACACCAGTACCATGGAGCAGGCCACAGAATACCTTCTAACCCACCCTCCTCCAATCATGGGAGGAGTTGTTCGGGTGAGTTGGTTCAGGAGCTATGATTTTCCAGGGTGTTGGTTTGGCTACTGATAGCCTTTTTTTCCTTATCCTTCTGTCACTGGTCTTCCTTTCTATAAACTACTTCTCCATGCCAGTATTTTCTTTTCATAATAACTCTCAAAACTCCAGAGTGTTATGACCAGAGTTTCCTATCCTCCAGCCATGCAAGTTTACTGGACATGGTTTGTGGAAGAAGCCACACAGTCAGAAAGCAATATTAGAGGCACACTCTTATAAGATGCAGAATAGATGGTCACATTGAAGCCACCCTCCTACACTTAATTTTCATTGTGATTTTTCCCCCTTTGTTCTTGCAGTGATCAAGTAAGCCTAGTTGGGTTTGACTAGAGAGAGCAGCATTTGGAGCCCCTTCCCCTCTCTTAAGCTTAAGCACAAGATGTCTGATTCCCTATGAGTTGGGGTGACCTCATTGTGTTTGTTTTGGGTGTACGTCATTACTGTATTTTCTGTTATTGCTCTATAGGATCTCAGCATGTCTGAAGAGGACCAGATGATGAGAGCAATTGCTATGTCTCTGGGACAGGATATTCCAATGGATCAAAGGGCGGAGTCACCTGAGGTAACTAAGAAATGGCATCCAAAAGGGCTTGGCACATGAATCTTAGGATTCTGAGACCATTCTGCCACTACTACAAAGTAGTTGGTGGAATTACCACCAGTAAAAGAGACGGAAGGTTCTTCCCAACCTTTCCATCCATCTTTGAGCTACCTTGTACTGACTCGAAGCTTTAGGTGAAGCATTAATCCTTTTTGTCTAATAGAGACCCAAAGTGTACTTGGTAGTACCATTAGGCCAAACTTGGCTGTGTACTTCTAGATAATAATTATTTTAACATACTGGCCAAGAATATAGGACTATGAGAGGTGGTATAGAGTGCTGCAAATAAATTGGCAGTGCTTTGGGATGTTTGAAGTGTCCCTCCCTGTCTTGCTTTAATCTGTGTGGCTACCATCATTTTTATTTCCACACCCTGTATGAAAGTGTCAACTGCCTGAGGAGAAAGTAGAGAGTATTCATGTGGTGAGGCAGACACATTCTCAGAGTCCCCCTTATCTTTCCACCTTCCCTCTCCTATGTACTGTAACTCTTCCTTCCCTGCTTCTAGGAGGTTGCCTGCCGAAAGGAGGAGGAAGAACGGAAAGCTCGGGAAAAGCAAGAAGAGGAAGAGGCTAAATGTCTAGAGAAGTTCCAGGATGCTGACCCATTGGAACAAGATGAGCTGCACACTTTCACAGATACCATGTTGCCAGGCTGCTTCCACCTTCTTGATGAGCTACCGGACACAGTGTACCGTGTATGTGATCTGATCATGACAGCCATCAAACGTAATGGAGCAGACTATCGTGACATGATTCTAAAGCAAGTAGTCAACCAGGTAAATTCTCAAGGGGCCAGAAGAGGGGCATATATGAAGTGATTTGCTTGTCTGCCTTCTATCAAAACCTGATTTCTGAAAAATCTGTTTTTGCTTTCTACTCAGTATGAGTATATTCTGTCTTTGAATTCTTTTGATCTGGTAATCGAGCTCTTCATTGAGTGTTTACCAAAACAGTGGATTAACTATATCACAAAAAACATCTTTGGAAACAGACAAAGCTCTCTTTTTCTAGTTTTCAGTTAGAGTTATCTAAAATGTCCAAAATGTATCTTACTCTTAAGCCAAGTTAGGCTCCCTGGACTAACAGCGAATAGATATTTTCCTTCCTATGTAAGAACACTTTAACGAAGGAGTCCCCATCCTGATGAATACTTGTGTCCCAGTGTCTTAGTCCATTTGTATTGCTATAAAGAAATACTTGAGGCTAGGTAATTTATAAAGAAAAGAGGTTTATTTGGCTCACGCTTGTGCAGGCTGTATAAGAAGCATAACCCTGGCATCTGCTTCTGGTAAGGAGCTGAGAAAGCCTCCACTCATGGCAGAAGACAAAGGGAGAGCAGGTGTGTCACATGGCAAGAGGGAGAAAGAGGTGGGGGCTTCCATGCTCTTTTAAATAACCAGTTTTCAGAGCTCATACTATAAGAAAGACACCAAACCATTCATGAAGAATCCGCCCCCATAACCCAAACACCTTCCACCAGGCCCCACCTCTAGCACTAGGGATCAATGGAGGGGACAAACCATAATTTCCTTCATTGTGAAATTAATAGTAATGCTAATTGTAGACATGTAGGATAAGAAAGGAATTATCCTAAATCCCCACACCCAGACATAACCAGTTTAACATTTTGATTGTATTTCCTTTATTATTTTTTAGTCAGTCTATTTATGTATTTAAGTCATTGGAGTCTTGTTTTATGTAATTTTTAAGCCTGGAAGCAGGGAAAGAAATCAAAAAGGATTAGCCTTTTTATTTGGACTATGTACACATAACTTTTAATGCATGGAAATATCTTCAAAGTAAAGGAAAACTGGATAAAATATTTTTCACAGAAAAGCTTAGTATCTTTTTATTAAGACCTTATGCAAATTATTTTAAGAAAACTAAAACCTTAATAGAAATGAGCAGTGATATCAGATTCATTATAAGAAATTTAATATGCAAAATAAAACCAGACTAAATCTTTCTAACTTTCTAATTCTTTGTTTTTTATAATTCTGGGGGAGGTACAGTGGAAACATAAGTTGCTAGAATCTTTTTGGGGTTGACTGCACCAGGAATTTTTTAAATATTTATTTCCTTTAACTTAGATTTTAGACTCATTGTAATCTAGCCTAAGAAAGTAATCGTTTAGTAGTGATTATTTAGTAGAATAGATCTTTTGATACAGGCACTAAATTCCTATGGCATATATGTTAGTTTTTACTTACCTTTCTTCAGTGATTGTGTTGGGAGTGGAGGGAGTATTTTAAAAGGTTGTTTTCACAAACCTCATCTTATTCTACAATTACTTGACTTGGCCACTCTTCTACTTTTCTAGGTGTGGGAAGCTGCTGATGTATTGATCAAAGCTGCTCTTCCCCTGACAACAAGTGATACAAAAACTGTGTCAGAGTGGATCAGTCAGATGGCCACCCTGCCCCAGGCCTCCAATTTGGCTACTAGAATCTTGCTTTTAACGCTACTTTTTGAGGTAAGATTTAGATCTTTAGGACTTTGTAATTTATTCATCAAATAATTATTCAATGCCTACCATATGAGACCTTACAGAAGATAAAGAGAAGTATAATACATGATCCCTGCATTTCATGAGCCCAATTTCTAATAGGATAAAATGAACATAATTAAGTACAGAGTACAACATTCTATGCCACATGAATGGTATCAACAATTTTATCCAGGAAAGGCATATTTATCACTTTTGGATGATGTGAGAAGGCCTTCTCAGAACAAATGTTAATTGAATTGAGTCTTTAAAGGATTGTGGAGTGGGAGTTAAAAAGAAAAGTATTTAAATGACTATCATAGTTTGGTCGTGGAATATTTTTGCCTCTAAGGAAACCTAACTGGCAGCCACATAGTGGAATGGGATACGGAAATTGGATGTTGTCAGTGTTAAGATAATAGACATCAGATGGAACAGAGTCCTCTTGCTTTTCCTTACATGGTCAGTCAGCAGATTGTTTGGGGCAAGAGAGTGGTTTGGGCAAGACATGTTCTTGTTCTAACCAACACAGGAACCAGGAAGCAACTGATCTTGGACAAGGGACTCTTCTTCTGTAGCTCATCACGTTTAATAGTAAAACTTGCACTGAATGTATTCGACCCTTTACATATAACTACTCAGGAGATATGTCCCACTGTATACCTACAGTCTTGGGGCTTTCCTTTATGATGAAAATGATAACTTATTATAGTACTTCATGAATAGATACTTGGGGGAAAGCTTTCAAAGTACTGAATGCTAGGGGTCCTTCGTAACATAACATAAGGAGAAAATCAATCACGAGCCCTCATCTACAAAGAATCACAAATAACAATCCTGTGTTTTCTTCTAGTCTTTTTTCTATCGATTTAAACAATTGGGATAAGACAATATAGAAAGTTCTATATTCCCATTTAGTATTACATTATGATTATTTCCTCATGTCATGTATACATTATTCCATCTTTAGGATGTTCTCTAATTTATTGAAATAATTACCTATTGTTGGACATTCACTTTCAGTGATTTCCTGTTAAAAGTAAGACTTTAGTGTAGCCCCAATAAGAGGAACCATTAACTATGTTTAATTATTTCATCTTCTTGAAAGATTATAAAGCCTCTCTGAAAATCAAAAGCTTTACAACTTCAACATGGTTAAAACTGCACAGCCTAGGTGAAAATCCCAAAAGATGGTAATAACTGTTTCTGTATTAAGCATGTATGTACTATTATGCCTGGCACTGTGTGAGACACTTTAAATATATAGAACTTCATTTAATCATCACAGTTACCCTGAAGGTAGGTCACTGTTCCCTGTGACCTATGAGAAAACCAAAGCCTAGAAAATTTAAGTAACTCATTTCTGTTTATAGCTGGTAAATGGTAAGAGGTAGAATTTGAATTCAACCAATTCAGTTACTATTCGCCCCTTTCTTCCCCTATACCATGCTAATCTTTAATACTGAGTAGAATTTGATATCTTTAATTTTTTTCCTTTGATTAATCAGGAGTTGAAGTTACCTTGTGCTTGGGTGGTTGAATCAAGTGGCATCCTTAATGTCCTAATCAAACTATTGGAAGTGGTTCAGCCTTGCCTCCAGGCAGCCAAGGAGCAAAAGGAGGTCCAGACCCCAAAGTGAGTGACCCTATGTCTATCCCAGTTTCACTTCTATTCCCCTGGGACTTGGCTACTCAAGCTGAGGGCCTGAATCAGGCAATTTTCTGGGTGCATATATGGGGCAAGTCCTGGGTACTTTTGTGGTTTGAAAATTGGGAAGTGCCTGATGAAATCAAGATATATTTTCCCAGTTTTTGCAGGTTTCTGGCTTGCTCAGAACAAATTATTTCTCTTTTTTTAGATGGATCACCCCAGTGTTGCTCCTGATTGATTTCTATGAAAAGACAGCCATCTCCTCAAAAAGGAGAGCCCAGATGATTAAGGTGTGTAATGTAGTGTGTGTGGTTGGCCTACTTTTTGAGGCAAGAGTAGACCAGAAGAAAATATGGGAGAGTAGTGAAGAAAGTAAAGGTCTCTGACCAACATATAAATCATTTTAGCGATCTTGATAGCTAGGTTTCTCTTTTGAATAGGGAATTCAAATTATTTTCTTATGAAGTTCCTTCCTAAAGGCCCCAAGAACTTAACCCTGGAAGTAAATGTTAAAGGTGTCTGTTACCTCCAGAGGAAGAGTGGCTCCTCTGTTATGTGAAGGATTGAGTATGCAACAATCATTCCAAAAGCAGGTATTCCTTGGATGAAGATTACTATGCCACATCATCTCGGTACCTTCTTGGAAACAATTTTTATTTCAGTATATCTCAAATGAATATTACCCTTTTAGGGGAAACAGTTGAAAACAAAAGAAAAGTAGGGGATGGCAGAATAAGGAGGTAGATGAGTTCTTCCCTAGGGAGAATATCTTAGTCCGTTTTGTTTTTGCTATAACAAAATACCACAGACTGGGTAATTTATCAACAATAGAAGTTTATTGAGCTCAATAGATCTAGGAAGTCCAAAATCCAGGGGGCTGCATCTGGTGAGGGCTTTCATGCTCCATCATCCCATGGGGGAAAGTAGAAGGGCAAGAGACAGAGCAAGAGGGGGCTGAACTCAATTTTATAACCAGTCCACTCTCAGGATCATGACATTAATGCATTCATGAGGGCAGAGTCTTCATGACCTAGTCACCTTTTATTAGGTGCCACCTCCCAACTCTGTTGCATTAGGGATTAAGTTTCCAACACATGGAGGACTCAAACTGTAGCAGAGACTAAGGATTGTGAGTGTAAATTTATATGAAAACTTCTCTCTCGGTTTTCAAAATTTGCTAAATATCCAATATATTTCTTTTTCCTGGATTAGTTTTAGCAGTGAATGCTACTGAAGTTACTATTTCTTCTAATAATGAATCTTGAAGGAAACACAAACTTTGTATTTTTATATTTAGTACCTACAGTCCAACTGCAATAACTGGCGCTGGTTTGATGATCGCTCTGGGCGTTGGTGTAGTTACAGTGCAAGCAACAACAGCACTATTGATTCTGCCTGGAAATCTGGAGAGACAAGTGTGCGATTCACTGCAGGCCGAAGAAGATACACTGTCCAGTTTACTACAATGGTGCAGGTACATGCTTAGTCAATTCTGTAAACTTTATCAGAAAGAAGGGAAAGTGCTAGATATATCTTGGTTTTCTTCTTTCTGAACCAGCAGTCCTAACATGTTACAAGGCGCAGAATTATCACCAATAAATTGAATGTAGATTTCATAGAACTGAGCCTTCCCTCCCGGAAATGATTTTTAAGTGTTCAGTCAAGGATTAGGGTGCGGTTAAGGATGGTGTCTGCTCTGTTGGAAAGTTTACAGTTCATTATAGGGCCTCGTGTATGCCACTTTCTTTCTGGGGACCTGCGGGTTTTCTCTTTGTATAATAAATGATATGGATGGGATAAATTGCTAGGGTTCTTTCCTGTGGTAGCATTTTACCTGGGAGGTGTCCCTACCCCCCCCCATACCTTTATAATTCCTTTTTTGATAAGAGTTGTTTTTTTTGTTTTTTGTGTTTTTTTTTTTTTTGTCTTCTTGAATTCCTAGGTTAATGAGGAAACAGGGAATCGACGTCCTGTGATGCTGACTCTCCTCAGGGTACCACGGATGAATAAAAACTCAAAAAACAGCAATGGACAGGAATTAGAGAAGACACTGGAAGAAAGCAAAGAAATGGATATCAAACGTAAAGAAAACAAAGCCAACGGTACAAACTTTGATTTTTGAATCTCTTAAGAAGTGTTTCACCTGAAGCTACTGTGCCCTTTATGGCTTAAGGTCTGGCCAGTTTCATTGCCAGTTAAATTATCTAAAACTCTTATTTTCACATTTGTAGATGCTCCTTTGGCCCTAGAGAGTACAAACACTGAAAAGGAAACCATCCTGGAAGAAACAAAAATTGGGGAGATCCTGATTCAGGGCCTGACAGAAGATATGGTGACTGTTTTAATCCGGGCCTGCGTGAGCATGCTGGGAGTCCCTGTGGACCCAGACACTTTGCATGCTACCCTTCGCCTCTGCCTGAGGCTCACCCGGGACCACAAATACGCCATGATGTTTGCAGAGCTGAAGAGTACCCGAATGATCTTGAATTTGACCCAGAGCTCAGGCTTCAATGGATTTACTCCCCTCGTCACCCTTCTCTTAAGACACATCATTGAGGACCCCTGCACCCTCCGTCATACCATGGAAAAGGTAAGTCTTTTTGGTGTCAAATGCTGATTTAACTTTGTATCATAGGTTTGTTCTCCTTGGTCTCAGAACAGATAGACATCTGTTCTTAGGGTGGCTAGATACATATACTATGTACTCTGCCCAGCAAAATTTCCCAAATGTATGCTTAGAAGCTTGCATAGGTACGGTAGGATTATCCCATTGAGTGACATTAAGAAAAAAAAGAACTAGAAATATTTTCTACCCTTAAAGGTACTATAGTAATACCTTTTATCTAGAAAGTCCTCTCTGGCAATCTAGGTTTCTTTAACCAAGCCAAAACCTGTTAGTAAGGAACTGGAATACCTTCCCCCAAGTTCATGCCTTAGATCATTCCCTTGTAGGAGTACCCCTCAGGTGGTCACTCTAGGCTATTTTCAAAACACTGTATTTTGGAGTGTAAAAGTAGTAAAACTTTTCAAATATTTATTATCTGACAGGCACTGTGATAGGCACTTAACAAACAGTGCAGGTCTGAAGACAGATTTATGTGTTTTAGGAAATTTATAAAGCAGCAGAAGAAATGGTAAAGCATAAAAAAATAACATTTGTAACATCAACATTAAGACAACAGTGGAGGGGTGGGCGTAGGCAACATCTTACTAGTGAGGCTTTTCCTCCTCAGGTACTTTTACAAAATTCTCTTACTCTTTGTCAGCAGTCATATGACTGTTACTGGACTTTGCTTCCATTTTCCTCTCTTGAGACATTATTTCCAACATTTATAAGTAGTGTTGTAGTATGCATTTTTATGCCTAGCTTTGTTCATGTTTAAGATTGTTATTAGAGATTTCTAGAAATTGGGTCAAAAAGTATAAATATTTTTTAACTTGCTTATCAGAAAGGTTGTACCAATTTATACTTCTATATGTATATGAGTGTATATCTCAGATTCTTCAGACAGTTCTTCACCCAGCCTGTTTGATTTCACTTTACTTGTGCCAAATCAAGAAAAGGAAAGCTGTTAAAGGCAAGCAAGACATGGCATCTATTATTTCTTGGTATTACAAGCAATTCCACAGTGAACACTCCTGTAGATATCTCGGCATACTTGAGGTTAGTATTCAGATAAATTCTTAGCCATCTGCAGTGATCCAAGGTCAAGAGGAGACAGCCCAACAGGGAAGAAACTACTATATACAGACAGAATTCTGACTTTAAAACCTGAAATGCTTTAAAACTTACGAAAGTTAAAAATGCTAGGAGAAAATGTAAGTCCTCATTGGATGGGGTGAAAACTCAAAGTTTTAAGTAAAATGTACTTGGGGATGTGGGTAATAAAGGAATATCAGTGACAGTTTTAATGTATCAGGTTATCAAAATGTAGATGCTTAATAGTTTCCATTGCAGGTACAGGTGTGGAGAAGCAGGCATATTCTTACTTTTTTGTAGGAGGGGAAATTGGTGCAGCCACATTGTAGGGCAATTTAGTACTGTCAGTTTAAGATATCCGTTGACCTAGAAATTCCACAGCTAAGAATTTATCTGATTACTAATGTCAGGTATGCCAAGATACATATTCAAGAGTGTTCACCATGGAATTGCTTGGTAATATCAAGAAACTAGAGATGTAATGTCCGGCAGTAGGGGACTAGATAAATTATGCTACATTCTTTTTGGGGTTTGTTTTTTCTTTAGTAGAGATGGAGTCTTGCTGTGTTGCCCTGGCTAGTCTCAAGCCCCAGGCCTTGAACGATCCTCCTGCCTCGGCCTCCCGAACTGCTGGGATTACAGATGTGAGGCACTGTGCTCAGCTGGGACAGTCTTCATAGTCAAATTCAACTTTTCTGAATTTTATTTTTTTTTAGTATAATGCATCCTAATGTTCAATTTTCTGGATTTTTTTTTTTTTTTTTGAGACAGAGTCTCACTTTGTTGCCCTGGCTAGAGTGAGTGCCGTGGCGTCAGCCTAGCTCACAGCAACCTCACACTCCTGGGCTTAAGCGATCCTACTGCCTCAGCCTCCCAAGTAGCTGGGACTACAGGCATGTGCCACCAAGCCCAGCTAATTTTTTCTATATATTTTTAACTGTCCAATTGATTTCTTTCTATTTTTGGTAGAGACGGGGTCTCGCTCTTGCTCAGGCTGGTCTCGAACTCCTGAGCTCAAACAATCCGCCCGCCACGGCCTCCCAGAGAGCTAGGATTACAGGCGTGAGCCACCGCGCCCGGCCTCCAAATATCTTTTAAATTTTATTTGTCCAAATATCTTTTAAATATAATCACAGTATCACTAGAAAACTCAAAATTTGACAGAAATACCCAG
>CAUYSK010069924.1:0-15138 GCA_963575035.1 Avahi laniger
GTGGGGCGGAGTCCCGGGGAGCTCCATGCACCGAAACTGCGATCTCCTTCTCCCGGGGGAGCTATGACAAGATGCACAGAGTGCTGCTGCCCAGGGCAGCCCCTGAGCCTCAGTGTCCCCAGTTTTTACTGGGGCTCAATCGCCTGGACATGGCGGACTCACGGCACTGACTTCCAGTCTCCAGCCCTCCAGAGGAGAGGATGCCACATGGCCCAAAGCCCATCATGACAGGTAAACGACAATATGCTTCCCAGGCAGGATAGGACATCCCAGAGGCCTAGCAATCCCCTCCCAGGAGCCGAGGGCAAAGACCATCCCTCTCCCTGGGTCAGGTTAACCCATTACTACCCAGAAGGGCCTATAAAAGGGGTAGTCAACCATCCCAGTGTGCCCAAGACCTTCCCCCTTTCAGCACTGAAAGCCCCCTGCTTCAGGGAACCCCTCCATCCCAGGCAATCTCTCAGTCCCGGGACAAATAGCCACCCCATATGGAAGCATCCCTCCATCACCTCCACCCCCCAAAATGTGGTGGCTTTGTTCTGTCTTCTTGGCTAAGCTGGGAAGTGTAGCAACATTCCCCAGAGCCAGCACTCAGAAGGCAGTGCTGGGGTGATCTTGGGGTCTGTTTCCCAATTTCTGTGCTCCCATTTTTGTGCTCTGAAGGCCCAAGTGCAGCACCCAGCTCCACAGGGATCCTGGCCACAGCCCCTCCCGCTGGGCTCTGCCTCCCAGGTCTCGGTCTCAGCAACATGGCAAAGGCACCAGCTTCCCCTGTAGGTCACGGGGGGCTGCAGGCTGGACACCAGCCCCGCATGGGATCCTCCACCAGCCCCCTCTCTGTAGGAGTCTCGCGCCCATAATGAATCTCATCCACAGCACCCATGGCTATTGACCCTAACACAGACAAAAGGAAATCACCGAGAGTCCTAACTTGCCCACCCACCGTGGCCAGCCACGTCTTGTTCTCTGCTGTTGCTCTTATAAATGGGGTCTTTCATGCCTCTCTCAGTAGACTGCTGTGTGGATGGTTTCTTCGTAGTGATTTGGACCCACTTGACTACACGCTAGTCTCATTTCTGATTGCTTTCCGTTGATTCTCTTCCTCTTTCCAAGAAAACCATCTATCTCTCAATAAATAATGATTTCTCCTTTCCAATGTTCATACTTCTAATTTCTTCCTCTTTTCTAATTGATTCTCAATGACAAATAAGTTTTTAAATTAATTAATTTTTATAGAGACAGTGTCTCATTATGTTGCCCAGGCTGGGTCTCAAACTCCTGGCCTCAAGAGACCCTTCCGCATGCAACGGCCTCCCAGAGTGCTGGGATTACAGTTGTAAGCCACCGCACCCAGCCCCTAGTTGACTGTCTAATATTCAATCGTCCGTACATTTCTGGAATCCACTCCACTTGGTTATGGTGATTCATTCCTCTAATGTGCTGCTTAATTCATAGATTTAATATTTTTGCATCAGTATTCCTAAATAACACAGGTATGCTTTCTCTTTCCATGCTATCTCTGATGGATTTTGGTATCAATTATATGCTTGGTACATAAAAAGAATTTAGAAACTTCCCTTCCTTTATGATCTGGAGCAGTTTAAATAGTGGTGAATTGCTGTTCATTTTTGGTGTAGTGGGGTCCTCCTAGAAAACATTCTGGGCCTGGTGCCTTTTCTTTCTTTACGGAAGGTAGATTTTTGACAACTTCCTATTTTTTTTTAAGGTAATCAATTTGTTTAGACTTTACATCTCTTTAGGAGTCGTTTTTTATGAATTATGTTTTCTGTGTTTTCAAAGTCTCAGAATCATTTACGTATACCAGAGCCCGTGTCCTGCGGTGATTCGCCTCATTATGTCTCTATAGCTGCTTTCCCCATATACGTTCACCTTCACGTGTACTTTCTTCTTTTTTCATGTTAGAATTGACTAATGATGTCCTTTTTATTTTTTTCCCTGCAAAAACCCAGCACTTGGATACATTCATTAATTCTATCACTTTTAATACATTCATTTCATTTCCTTTCTTATCTTTATTTCTTCCTTCTGTTTCCTTAGCTTTGTTCTGTTGTTCTAGTGTTTTCTAGATTTATTGAGTCATATGCTTAAGTCATCTGTTTTCATTCTTTCTTATTTGTTAATATAAGTATATAAGGCTATGACTTTTCCTTCAAGAATTACTTTAGCTGCACCTCATGGGTTCTGATTTGCAGTCTGGACATTATCACTTAAGATTCTCCTCCAGGAAGCTTCCTTCTGGGTTCCTGTAACACGCCATGCATCCACCCGCCTCTCACCGCCCTGTTACTACATTAGGATGGTCCAGTATAAAAATAATATAAGCTGCATATATAATTTTAAATTTTTTAGAAGTTATGTTAAAACCCATTAAAAGAAACAGATGAAATTAAACTCAATATTTTATTTAATACAATGTGTCCAAAATATCATTTCAATGCATAATCAATATAAAACCATTATTAATGATTTTTTTACATTGCTTTTCTGTACCAAGTCTCCAATAACTGGTGTGTATTTCACACATGCAGCATATGTCAATTTGCAATGGCCACACTCTTACTGCTCAGTAGCCACCTGTGCCCAGTGCAGGTCTAATACCTGTCTCTAGACATCTCTTACCCCACAGATGACAAGCTACCTGAAGGCTGGTGCTCTGTCCTGTTCAATGCCGTACCCCTTGTGCCTGGCGTGTTGTAAGCACTCCATGGACGTCTGCCGAGTTAAATGACCGCATCTACCCATCAGTCTTAGTCATCCCAGGCTGCTGTAACGAGTACCACAGACTGGGTGGCTTAAACAGCAAACATTTATTTTCTCACAGTGCTGGAGGCTGGAAGTCCAAGGTCAAGGTGTCGGCAGGGCTGGTTCCTCCTGAAGCCTCGCTCCTCGGCTCGCAGATGTTAATTGCATCTTTAAAGGCCCTGTCTCCAATACAGTCAAATTCTGAGGGACTGGGGGTTGGGGCTTCAGCATATGAACCTGAGTGGACACAGTCCGGCCTCAACACTACCCATTTACATGTCTGCTGCCCATCACCATCATTCATTTATCCATCAGCTGCTCGTTGTCCACCTTCCACGTGCTGCAGTTTGTGTCTGTCACTGCCGGCCGTGAGCAGAGGAGCATGCCGTGCATCTGAGGAGTGTTTGCCGAGCCCTAGACTGTCTCACTGGAACATCCAGGGAGCCATGGGGAGCCGTGGAAAGCTCCAACCTCTGACTCCAGGTTGAAGTGGCCAAAGACAGCTTGGCACACCTGCTGTTCCCAAAGGCCATAAGAGGTGCCACAAAGACACTCAAATACCCAAAATAGTGTCCAGGGTAAAGACCACAATTGCAAAGAATGGCCAAGGAGCCAATGACGGAGACCACCAGTTGTTACCCATTCACCATTCTGCCTGCCTGCCTGCCTTTATGACAGAAACCTGACGTTGCTTGGGATGGCAACGAACCCAGCCAACAAATGCCATTTCCCAGCCTCCTCTGCATCCAGAGATGCCATGTGGCTTCATCCTGGCTTCTGAGGTGGGAAACTAAGTGTTTCTGAGAGCATCGCTTTCTCTCTCTACCACCCTTTTCTTTCTCTTCCTGCCTGGAACTCACATGAGCTGCCTGGAGTGGCAGCAGCCTTCTTGTAGCCACAAAGACCAAAGCTGCGCACAAAACGCAGCAGGCAGAAAGGTCTGAGACCTGGATGATGTCACAAAGCTGCCACACTGCAACCTGGGAATACTGAATGCCACACTTCTTGCTGCACGAGCAAAGAAAAATGAAATGGGGACAAAAGCCTCTCTCCTTCAAGTCCCTGTCTACGTGCTTGTCGCCTATGGCTGAAGGGAGCCATTGCCTGCTGTCCGGCCGGGGCACATCCTTCTGCTCATTCAGCCGCATGGCTCGAGTGCCTGTCCTGGGCCAGGCGCTGGGTCACAGGCTAGAGATAGTGACACACGGATGCAGACAGCCTGCAGTCATCGGAATTTGTCAGTAACGGAAACCAATGCAAATTGGCTTAAGGAAAAAAAAACGATCGCCCAATTTAAGTGAGATTGGGAGTCAAACAAGGGTGGCAGAATCCCATCTTCTGCTGTCTTTCTAGGTGCCGTGTTCTCACGGGGCAGCCCCGGGCTTCTATCCTCCCTGCCGGGCAACCCCAGTAGATGAGCGTGTGCCCCCGACCAGCTCCGGCAGGAGCCCCGGATCCTGGCTCACTGGCCAAGGGGTGGCCTCAAGGTGTGTGTGGAGGTGCCGTCCCCACGCTCATGTGGACACACAGGTTACAAGCAGCTCCACACTGGCGAGACGTTAGCGTGTCATACCAACACCTGACTTCCTCCCATCTGGGTGACATATTTGCCCAGGACCCGGGGGTTTCCCAGGACATGGGACTTCCGGTTTTAAAGCCAGGACAGTGTGGACAGGCAGAGACGGTGGCCACCCGGCTCCTTCAGTACCTGTTCGTGACAGCAAATGTGTTTTTTCTTCCTTTCAGAGATCACACAATCATGCACAACAGTTTCTTTTAAAGAGGACAATATTTGCCTCAGAGACCAGTAAGAGCATCCCTCCTGCCCACGCTGCGATCAGGTGACAGCACTCGGGCGAGCCTGTGCTATGCCGGGCAGCTGTCCTTGACACGGGTATGTGACTCGCGCTCTGCTGGGCGCTGGCTGATATGATCCCCAGAGAACTAGTCAAACCCAGGCCCAGGAGCCCCTCCCTGTGCAGACCGTCCTGACGGTCGACGAGGAGGAGCCCCCATCTGGGTCACCATCAGACGGTCCCCTGACACCACCCCGCTGTCGAGACTCTGCAGACAGCCAGTCCCCACAAGTTCACTGCTCCGGCCGACCGGCTCCCCGACCTTCACGGTTCTCTTGAACTCAAGACCCAACCGCAGCAGGTCCTGCGGGAGCGAGGAAAGGTCTTCTCGGCACAGGCGAGCTTATCGGCGCTGCAGAGACAGCGACGACTGCCCCCGGCGCTCACCTGTGGTCCGTTGGGCCGGGGGGCTGAAAGGTTGTGGCTCCGCACCCAGCCCGCCTGTCCACTTGCCCAGTGGCTCCAGCCCCCTGAACTGCCACCCAAGACCCTGCTCTCAGGCGACACCCCCAAGTCCTTTGGGGGTGCACAGGAACCCCCAGCTCCGTAAGCTTCACGTCCAAAGGACCCGGATGTTCCTAAGCAGCGTCCCTCACACTCCCACGGTCTTCCAGGGAACAGCAGGCTGCGGTGCCACGAGGCCCAGCCCCAGGAGCCACGTCTGGGCTGATGCTTCTCCTTGCAGCTGCCACGAGTCGTTCCTCCCATCTCACGGTCCCACGTAGGGTTGTGGACCCTCACTGTGGCCCAGAATCTGCTGGAAGGATCCCAGGAAGTACAGGCTGGAGCTTGGAGGTCAGTGTTTGCTGAATCTCCCCAGGTGATTCGAATCTGCCTCGAGGGTGCGAACCACTGGGCTTCCACGTGCTGCTCGTTAAGCCGGACGGTGGAGTGACAGGAGGTGGCGGGGCACTGGCGGCTTCTCCACTAAACTCTCCTCCACCTGCCCAGCTGTTTGCAGGTTGCAGGGGGCTGTCCCACCACACCCTTATCCGCCCCTCAGGACAACCTGCTGAGCGAGGGAAGCAGGGACTATTGGGCCCATTTTAGAGATGGGGAAACTGAGGTTCGGACAGGTGGAGAGTTGGCGGAGGGTCAGCCAGAGCCAGACTTCAGCTCCATCTCACAAGTCTGTCATGAGGGCCTTCCCAGGGGTCTGCTCAGGGAACCAAGACAGCTGCCTACACTTCTCTGGTCCCTCAGGAGGTGGGAGGAGGCTGGCATTGACAGAGGTGAGCAGAGACAAGGCGTGGCCTTTGGTGGCGGGGCTGGCTTGTGACGGGGTCACATCTGTCCTCATGGCCCCTCCACCCGACCCCTCTGGTGCTCACACAGCCCCGTCCTGCAAACGGACTTGTAGAGTCAGCGGCAGAGAAAGGCTTAAAGCAAGACCCACCACAGGAGACCCCAGCACCTGGTGATGGGCCAGCGGTGGGGGCCCCTCCACTCCCCACGTGGCCGGCCAACTCACAGGACCGCCCTGGCCAGTCCGGGCAGGCACTGTCCATCCTAGGTCCCTCTGAGCTGTCTCTTCCACCCCATGGGTGGGATGCGGGGGTCACAAGCCTGCCCTGCTCCCCACTCCTGCCGCAGGCCCCAGGGACAGCTCAGCCTCAGGACAGCAAGGTGGAGGCTGCCTCCCGCCAAGGCCTAGTCCTCCTTGGGTTTTCGGGGCTGCCGCCGGGCCAGCCTGTAGTCGAGGTAGGTGCCGAGGCAGGACCACAGAATGAAGCGCGCCAGCAGGACGAGCACCAGCAGAACCATGAGCGCGTCGGGGCCCGCGCCGCCCCCCGGCCAGGAGGCCATGGCTGAGGTGCTGGCCCCACAGGCCACGCAGACGTGGTCAAGCCGCAGTCCGGGCCCGGCGCTGCCAAGGGGCTGCCGTGCGGGAAGCTCAGTCAGCCGGTGGCCTGAGGACGGACCCCGTTCTCTCCAAGCCACCGCGCAGGCCAGTCCTCTGTCAGACCGCAGCCTGGGGACTCCCTGGCATGTGAGAGGACAGATCGGGGACGGCCAGCGGCCTCCTTGGTCAAGAGGCCCGTGTACCATTCATCCGGCATTAACCACTCTCTGTGCCAACAATGACAGCATTGTCCAGAGGCCTGGGGGGCGGGAGGCCGCCGGGAGCCCACCCCCCGCGCTGTCCCCAAGCCCCCTGCTTGCCAGCGCTGACGTAATCTGCAAACATCCCCTGCGGCAGCTGCTGGGCGCAGCGGCTGCCTCCTCCGCGCTTTCAGCAGCCCATGCGGCTCTTCCGGCCCGCCAGACAATCGGGCCCTTTCTCTCCCCAATTAGCTATCACTTCTGGAGGCCGGCGCGGCCCAGGCCCGGCGGTCTTTGCAGCAGCAGCAGGCCCGGGCGGCGGGGGCGCCGGGGGAGGGCGGGGGCGGCTGTGCAGATGAAAAGGGACGGAGGGGGAGCAAATGAGAACAGTCAGCCCCGAGCCCACAGGCGACCCCAAACACGGCTCAATTAGCACATGGGCCGCACACACCGCCCAGAGGCCCACTCCAGGCCGGTGACAGCCACAGCACGGGGGCAGGGCGGCGCTGGGCTCTGGGGAGGGGCCGGGTGGGCCCCAGCACCTCCTCCGGCTCCCTCAGCCCCACCGGCCCGACCGACAAGGAGGCCGTAGTCGGGACCCAGGGCCCGGAGCTGGACAGGATGCCCTGCCGGGTCCCCGCACATCCTCGCACTTGCTGACTGACCTCAGGCAAGTTGCTCAACCTTTCGGGGCCTCGGACTCCTCGCTGGAAAGTGAAGCAAATATCGCCTACTTTGAAGGGTTGAGGGAGGGCTGGGCACAGCACCTGGGCCCAGGGATGCTGGCCCTGCCCGTCCTCAGATGGAGGCCCTAAGAAATGCCTCCGCACCTGCTCTGAAATCACAGCTTCTGCCCAGCCTTGTCTGCCTGCCACACACACACACGCACGCACACACACGGGTGCGCACGCACACATGGACACACGGACCTCCAAGACTCTGCCCCGCAACTCCAGCTCTGGGCTCTCGGAGCCGAGTTTTCCGGGGGTGAACAGGCAGACAGCCCATACCTCCCAACTTCACCCCTAGGTCCCATGACGCAGGGCCCAACACAGACCTCGGTGGGCCCAGCAGGAGCACAGAGGTCTCTGGCCACTGGGTCCTGGGAGTCCGACCGTGTTCTCACCACAAAATGGCTCAACCTGAGCTGCGGAGAAAGCAATGGGGACCCTTCCAGGGCTCTGGGCTCTGGGCCCAGCCACTGGACACCTGAGACCAGTTCCTGGACTTCCTCCTTACCTGCAAACTAAGCGTCCTCCCTGCGAAGCCTTTCCGGAGGAGTGGAAGCAAGGAGCACGCCCGACGGTGAGAAGTGGGCGCGGACGATGGTGCTGGCTCGAGGTTTTCGTGACGGCGACGCCCCTGTGCCAGACACTGCCTAGCTCTCCACTGCACCACCCCCACGCTCATGCCTCGCCTGGACTGACAAAGGACACCTTGGAAATGTGCCTTGTCCTGCTATGCTCTGGGTGCGCCTCTGTCCACAGAGGAGCCACCACGCCACCCCATGCTGCTGCCGAATGCCACTCTGGGGAACGTTTAGCTCTGGGCTTATTGTCCATGCACCGAGACATGAAGATCACTTCAAACATATGTGAGAATTGAGACATCAGGAGCCCGTGGTAGAGTCGATCATCGGTTAGAGCATTTGCTCAACAAGGGCTTCTAAAACGCTGAAGAAAGTCCCGTCTAATTCCTGGATGAACCCATCTGCGTCTGGGGTGAGGGTCTCCGGGGGCAGGGGCAGCCATGCACTCGGGGAATGAGGGGCGGCTGTTTGCCCAGCAGGCATCTCGCTTACCTGAGGGGTCCACAACTCCAGGCCAGGTGTCCCAGGGGAGCAGGGGCTGCCTGCTCAGGCCGAGGCACCTGGCTGCTGCCCGAACCCCGCTGCCACCTCGGGCCACACCAGGCAGGGCCCCTCCCAACCTGGGCAGGTGGGGACGAGGTGGCCTTGAACAAAACTCTCTGTGTTTGCCAAGCACACAATCAGACACGCAAAGTCAACCATGTCCCCAGTCACGTGGCACCCACACATTAGTGACTCTCTGCGGTCAAGGAGGGCCCCTCCCACTCAGACGTCCCTGGCCTCTGGGAGTCACCAGGCCGAGGTCAGCAAGGGCTGCTCGATGCACGTGCAGGGGACGGAAGGTGGATAAGGAGGCCGGTGCCCGCAGGGAGAAAGCGAGAAAGCGATGAAAGCACAGGGACAGCCCCCCACTCGGCTGGCGTCAC
Source organism: Avahi laniger (assembly GCA_963575035.1). NCBI lineage: Eukaryota > Metazoa > Chordata > Mammalia > Primates > Indriidae > Avahi > Avahi laniger. The sequence goes on from CAUYSK010069924.1 coordinate 8,898, forward strand.
TCATTCAGTGCCACGCCGCTCCGTGGCAGGGCACCACGATGCTCCCGTTCTGGGGAGGCAGCTGCCCAAGTCACCCCACGGTCAGCAGCAACAGGGGTTGGGGACACAACCCAGGCTCCGCCCCAATTCCTTAGACCCCTTCGCCGGCTCCTGTGCCCCCGCAGCTGCCATTGCTTCTGCTTCGACTCTTCTCCGGGGATGTCCTGGGCTGGGAAGGCGCCCAGCGCACAGAGAGCTGAAGCCTCTGGAGTCTTCCTTCTCTGCGGACAGCAGTAGCCAGAGACTGGCCGTGGGGGGACAAGACGGGGAGTCCCCGCCTTGAGCTGGGGCACACTGGAAGCCACACAGCCCCAGAATCCCCTCAAGGTTGCCTGGGACGTGGGGCAGCTCCCGAAGTCACCCCCTTGCCAGCTAGTTCCCACTTCATCCTGCCCTCCTGCCTGCCGCGTCTCCCGGGCACACCACCTCCTAACTCAGACGCGGGGAATCCAGGTTTACACGACCCGCGGAGCTGAGCGGGCCAGGCTCCCAGCCCGGGTCTCTGAGCATGAGCTGGGGGATGTGCATTATCTCCAGGACCTCGAACAGCCAAGGCGTCTTCCCACACCCAAATGTCCAAGCCTTGAAGCAGTGACCAGTGGCACGTCCTCGCTCACTGTCCCCTAAGGAAATGCTTGGCAGGTGAAGCCTTCCCACAGCTGAGGTCCGTGGGGAAGGCAGGGGAGTGGGTGGAAGCGACGAGCAGGCACCAGTTCTCACCACCAGAGCCTGGTCCCCAGCCAGGACCAGGCCTCACTTGGGTGGCACGCTGGGCGGGGCCCCAAGGAGCCCACTCTGCCAGCTGGGCTCCGTCAAGCGTCACTGGGGACTGGGGTGCTCCGGGCTGGGAAAGGGGAATAACCGGGCCATGGATGAGAGAGCTTTGCGGGGACAAGCCCTGCTCAAGAGCCATAAGGAGTAGCTGGACTTTGCAAGACCCTGTGGACAAAGCCGAGACCCTCACCCCGGGGCTCACCAAATCCTGGAAGGCACCAGAAGAACGTGTTGCCCGTGCCAGGGTCAGGAGGCCGAATTAAAGGAAGCACATGTTTTCATTAGACCGATTCTGCCAAAATTGTAAAACCACCGGCTGCAACTGTGCTAAAAGCAAGATATTCTCAGAAATGTCGAGGTCTTGCTGAACATAATTAGCTTTCTCTTTTTTCTTCTTGCAAAAGCAAGGCATACTTGCTATTACAAAAAAAAAAACAGGCAAGCATCGTGGAAATGTGAGTTGTGAGAGAGCCAGCATCAGCTCCTGCTTCTGCCAAGGTGGAGGGTAAGACGGGGGACAGCCGTCGGGGCGATGGGGACCCTGGGTTAACTCCCTGGGAAGGTCTGTGGCCCGTCCCCTGCCCCCGAGAACATCGCATGTCAACACCCGGCCAGCGCGGCCGCAGGGATCGAGGGCACATGCATTTCAAACCAGGTTTCCCCCGAAACGCTCCCTCCTCACAGACGGGCGAAAATTAATTTTCTTTCTTCCTGCGCCACAAAAGCAGATTAAAATCACGAACAGTGGGACGGGTAGGCGGGAGAGGAGGGCTTCCTCATTGAGGGAGACCCCTGCTCGGCGGCTGCTCTGCCTAACAAGGGACGGCGGCTATTGGCGCCCCCGCTGCAGGCACAAAGCCGCCGAGAACGCACTTGAGAAAAATGACGCCGCTGCCGTCCCGCGCTTGAAAGCTGGTATGTAACTTTGCTCGGGGTGATCAAACAGCTAGTCAAGGACGCTGTCAGGAACAGAATGAAATTCCAAATAAATTAGCCATGTCCAAGAAGCCAATACAACACCGGATTAAGGCTCACAAAGAAAACACAATTTATTCAGCCTACCTTGTCAGAATTCTTAATAACCTCCCTCGTTTTTCTCACCTCGGGCTGGGAGTCCCTGGATGGGAAGAAACAAAGTGAACCCCCCTTGGCACGCTGGCTGCAAACACTTAGATGCGTGGGAGATGCTCACGGTCTAGTTGAGCGTGAGCGTTTACAGAATTGTGTTTTTAGGAACATTTCAGCAGAGACTACACAATCGTGCGGGAGGCAGACCGTCCCGCGGTCCCAGAGGCATATGCGCTGGCTGTGCTCTGAATAAGCGGGGCCACGCATTAGAATACGGGAAGGGGGGCAAGCAGCGGGGCAGGGACCATCGCGGCTTAACTCTTCGGGGCTGTAGGAAGAGCGACATCCTGCCTGGGTCTTACATGAAGTGTGTTCTGGCGGGCGTGCCTGAAAGCTCTGTCTGTCCCTGAACATCATTTTATCTTTCAAGGCAACAAGCAGGTGAAAGGTAGCTGTAGCCCTTTGCAAATACTAACCGTCCTCCGTTACACTCATTAATATATTCAGCAGAGCTAAAGACAATACCTTTTTTTTTTTTTATCAATGAACCCAGACGGCTTTCACACGCCAACAAATGCTCTTTGAAAGAGTTAATAGGCAGAGGTTTGTGCCGGCTGGAAGCAGGCACCTTTGATGGGTCCCGTCTTGGGCTGCGATGATGTATCTGGTGTGCCCCAAGGCCTCGGTGAGAGTATGGGGCCCTTTCTTTGTCCCCAGAGAGGGGGTGGAAGGCAGGGGAGGGGATTTGCTTTGCGGCATTGAGGCATTTGCAGTAGGAGTTTTGAGAGGGGCCAGAAGGACGGGATTGGGCTGTTCGTTGCTCTGAAACGGAACGTAAAGATGCTTAAGAGATAACAAAATAAAGATTATCTCAGAAATTGTTTAAAAAGGGGATGACCTAGCGGTACTAAATTTATAAAATAAATACAAGAAATGCACTAAGTCAGGATTTGGGGGGAACCGTTGCGGTTCCCCAAGCCTGGATTCTCTCCCTCCATTTCCAAATAAAACAGGAGGGCAAGCAGTGGGGACCCCTGTTGTCACCAAATGTGTGCCACGAGGAGACTCTCCTGTCACCCTGAGGGACGTGTCCAGACGCCTCCTGGAGTGCCCATTGTCAACGGGTGACAGTGCTCACTTAGCAGCAACAGGAGGCTGCTTGGGCTGGCTCAGGCATGTCCCCCGGAGAGGGGCTGGCTCACGGAAGGGGAGCTGGAACCCACCAGGAAGCGCAGCGGTCACCTCTCGGTCTGAGGCCACACAGCCTCCCGGGCACTGGGTCCTGCCTGACTCTTCCACCTTCTCTTCCGCTCTGCTCGGGCCTGCCCTGTGCTGGCTGCGCCCTCAGCCTCCCCTCAGTCCCACCCGTACGTATGTCCAACACCCACAGCCCGCCGTCCTGGCCCTGGACCCCGAGAGAGGGACTCTAAAGCGCCCGGCAGCCTCGGGACAGGCTCCCGGGCAGGGGTCCAAGGCTGACCAACCAGCTGAGGCCGAGGCACCCCCGCGGCTGCAGGTGGGCAGGAAGGTGGGCACGTGCGGCCCATCCCCGCCTAGCCCTCGCACACGCACACGCACACGGACGTCACTTTACGCTTCTCTAGTCCACCACGAGCGCTACTGAGCTGTTAATAATGGTGACAACAATAAACACCCCCTGTACCCCCAGAGCACCTGGCAGCTCTCACAGGCCTCCGCATCCACCGTTTCGTTTACGGCGCAGAGAGAGCCTATCAGGAAGGCCGGGCTGGGATTTTTGTTTTCATCTTAAAGATGAGAAACCCAGCCTCAGAGAGGTGGAATGTATTTATTGCCCGAGGCCACAGACACTTGTACCCTCTGCCAGGGAACCGGGACTCGAAAGCCCACATGCAGGCTCCGTCATTGCAGAAACCCCGCGTGAGGACGCTGGGCTCGGTGAGGCTGGTCCGTCGCTCCTCCCCATGTCCCGGTCTCCCTACCCTCCGGGGGCCTCTCTGTCCCCGACCTGTTGAACTCAGGAGTGAACATGTGACTCTCTCTGGCCAATAAGATGAGAGAGGAAGTACACGTGTCACTTCCTGGCAGAAGCGCTAAGAGCCGGGGCATGTCTGCCATGTTCTTTCCCCTCCTCATGAGCAGGGCGCTGTTCCCAATGGAGCTGCCCTGCCGGGGGACACGTACCACGGCAGAGAAACACCCCGTGCTGCTGAGGGCCACTGGGACGGGGGTCACGTGTTCCCTCACTGCGACTTAGCCTCGCCCAGAGCTGCACCCTCGTGCAAGTAGACATCAGTGCATCCAGAGCTCCTAATACTGAGAACCGCGCGTCCTTCAGAACGGATGTCGCCTTTCAAATGAGAGACATTTCCACCCTATTTGCTGCCCTGTGTGGGACCAAAGGTTATTGGAGCTCCCTCCATGACACAGCATGCTTGGAATCGTAAGCCTTCAGTTCTAAGATATGTATTTTTTATATTTCGATAATTCTGAAATCAAGTTACAGCTTCTATTAGATATTAGAATTAATTGCCAGATTCTGGGGAAAGGAGGAGCCAGAAATAAAGTTGTCATTGTCTGCTTTCGCACGGACTCGGCTGAGCACAGACCACAATCTAACCACCTCCCCGAGCTCTTGCTTTGCCCGCCCACACCTGCTGGACCTGTAACCCAAGTTTGCGTCCCTAATTGTCGTGTATGCAGCACTGAAACAGGCAGTTGTGTGTGTGAGATCGCCGGCCCCACGTCAGGCCGTGCAATGGAAGGTAAGAGAAATTAGCAGACTGCTCAGAACATACCCTGAACCGTCACTGCTGTTGGAGAGGTTAGCATCAATAACCGCTAGGGTTTTGGCCGTCAGCAGAAACAACAAAAACCAGAATCAGACCCAAAAAGACCTACCAAAATTATCAGATTATAACATAAAGTAAGTATGATTAAAGGATCAAAAGAAAATATTTAAGATATTACATAAATAAAGAGAAAAAGTGTATAAAGTGACCAAGCAAATTTTGAAAAGAGCTAAATATAACCTCCAGAAATGAAAAATATACTGATTAATATTAACAGAAGATCAGCCATGGCTGAAGACCGCACTGGTGAGCAGAAAGACCAAGTGGCTGTGGTCCCAGACGCGGCACAGAGAGAAACCTAGAGCAGCAGCTAAGAGGCCCCAGGACAGAGAGAAAGGTACAAAGTGTGGTCACGGGAGCTCCAGAAGGAGAAGACAGAGTAGGGCAAAGTAGGAAAATGGCTGAGAAATTTTCAGAGCTGATGAAAGATACTGATCCTCAGAGTCAGGCATCCCAAAGAATGCAGCACAGGGTGGATGCCAAGCAATGCTGCCTGGGACATCACAGTGAAAGCACACGATCCCCCAAAAATACGTTTTTAAAGGTACATGGTATTTTATTTTAATCAGGTATGTTCAGATGATAGACATGGAGACAACCACCTTGAAACAAGAGTTTATTACCTATGGTTCCCGAGAGGAGGGGGCGTGCCATGCCACGCAGGGCCACGTGGACCAGCACCAGGGCCAGGCAGGAGCAAGGAGAAAGCCTTTATTACTTACTACAGTGGCAGGACATTGTTAAGCCGGGGTGTCCCCTGTGGGACAGGAAGAGAAACACAGCTGTTTGGGATTGTGGTCAGAGGGTTTGTAGTATGATCTTTGCACAACTCTAAAAACACAGTTATGGATACAAACAATTTTGGCTGCTGGCTTGGTCCATGATTTCAAGATGCCAAATTACAGAACATCAAGAATGGTTATCGACAAAGAGAGCACCTTAGAAGTAGGCAGGGAGGCAAAGTAGACCCACAGCTGACTTCTCAACAACAGGGAAGTCAGTGGAAGGATACAGTGGAATCACATCTTTCAGGTCCTGGAGTAAAATGACTACCTAGAATTATAGACTCAACCAAAAATGTTTAAATAAAGGTGCATGCTAAAGTTTTCTCTTAGGAACATACCTATGAATGCATGTGCTTGGTTGAAGGGAACGTACATTTTCAACTTCATGAAAAAATGCTCACTTGTTTTCCAAAGTGATGGCATCAAGTTACACTTCCAACAACAGTCTGGGGGGGTTCGTTCCAGCTGCGTCTGGGAAATAAAATAATTCCAACTTAAAGCTGTTGGAACTTTAAATTATTTAAGCCTTATTGCAGCTACAGCTTCTGTTTCTCTGATTATAGATTAAATCTCTTTCTCATTTTTGTCCTGGGAATGATTAGAAAAGAATGCATGGTGCCAGAGACAAGACCCCTGGACGTCATTACCTTTTCTTATAGAATGTTAAAGTGGTCTTCCTTAAAACATAACAAGCTCTAACCAACGGAATCACTGCAACGTACATTCTAGAGTTTGTTTTTGAAT
>CAUYSK010069925.1:0-25232 GCA_963575035.1 Avahi laniger
CAGGCACGTGCCACCACACTCGGCTAATTTTTCTATTTTTAGTAGAGATACCCTCCATCTGTACAACCTACAGCTCTTCTGAGTCCCTATTCTCATCATTTACTCCTTATAAGGGCCCCGTGAGGTCGGTGTTATTCAAAATTCAAACACAGAACCAGCCTTGGAGATTCTCCTGGCTGGTGACAGTGCCAAGACCTGCCCCTCCGGCTTCCCCAGAGGACCAACAGGTTAGAGTCTTAGAGTCCCACATCCTCCCCAGGCAGGAGGGTGTGACGGGGAAACGGGTCCTTCTAGACCTCGCTGACCCTGCTGAGTGGCCACTGTCCCTCTCACGCGTTCTGCTGGCCACGCTGCCCTTTCGAAAATCCCCAGTCTGCTCCCTTGGGGCTCTCTGCTCAGCCCACCGTGGCCGGCTCAGTTAGCCAGTGGGTACGGACCTCCGTCATGGTAGCGTGGACAACGCGGTGTGGAAATGAGCTGTTCATTCGTCCGTCTTCCCTGACTGATCGGGCCGTCCCTGGGGACATGGACTAAGTGTCATTCCTGTATGGAAACTTCTACCCAGCTTGGTGCTTGGCACATAGTAGGTACTCAAAACCCGTGTGCTGAATAAATGAATAAATCCACGAACAGGTACTGAGCACCAACCGATGGTTTGAACCGAGCTGGAATTTTGACTTTTAGGGTCTCGCTTTTGAAACTGCGTTCAGGAACCTCAGGGGAGCGAGCCGGGTGTCTCCACGGCAACTCTGAAGGACAGCACCTTATGCGAATGTGGCCGATTTTAGGCAAATTTCAAACGTGCACATTTGCAACCATGAGACATGAGAAATAGCAAGTGTATAACATTACCCCTACCCCAGCTGAAAAATACTTGAGTTATTGCTAGAAAAAAAGTGCAACATCAAAACAAAAATGCGCTACAACGCTTGGCCTCTGTGAGCCCCGAGAACACATTCTTTACATTGATTCCCGTGGGAAAGCCGACCACATTATGCAAGTTTTGCATTTTGTAAGCTCTTTGGGAACTTGCTCAAGCAATCCTGGCTGCCTGGGACTGCGAATAAAAGGGTGGGTGGGTGGCGCGTGCAGAGGAGGCGGGTGCATGGGCAGATGGGCGAGGGGGTGGGACAGCCATGGCGGGTGATAGAGGGATGGCAGCTCTCGCTGAGCTATGCTCGGAAGCTCTAATGAAAGGAGTGCCCAGCCCTTTCCCCAGTTTGACCCTCTCTCCCTCTGCGCATCCTTCAAGACCAGCTGTGACTCCAGTGGATCTAACTCCCCAGACCTTCCTTGCCAGGGTTACCTCCACCTGCATAAAACCCCTCAGGGTCCTCTCCCCTTCTCTGTAGAGTAGTGACTGGGACCCAAAGGTCACTACAGGAGAACTTCTCCCAAGAGAAAGAAATGGGGCAACAGTTTGAGAAAGTTATCGAAGAAACTCTCGGGGCCTCAGTTTACTCATCTATAAAATGGGGATACTAATTCTTGTCCCATTTACCAGCCTCGCCATGGCTCTCTGGATAACATCTGTCCATACGCAGCATCTACACACACCTGAGCCATCAGGTTGGTCGGGTGCCTTCAAGCTTCCAAGACGCCCCACCTTCGCCCTGCCTCCAAGCCTCGGAACGACTCGATGGGTGTTGTCATTGTCATTATTTTACTCCCATTTTACAGTTCGGTAAACTGCAGCTCAGAGAGAAGCTCAGTAACTTGCTCAAGTCGGGGCCCAACACCCATACCTTTCCCACTGCCCACCACCGGCCGTGGATTTAAATAAATTCCAGAAGGCGGAGGGTGGTACAAGGGGCCTAAAGATACAGTCCTAGAAGCAGACCGACACCTGGCTGAGTACCTGTAAGCTGGAGCCGCAGATCCACCTGCTGGCTGACAATGCCAGCCATGGGCAGTGGTCTAGAATGAGCGCTGATCACGCGGCTTGATGCCACACGCGAGAAAGGCAGAGGCGTCCTTCCGAGGACACTGTGGACCGTGTCACGGCAAGCCGTTGCCCTTCGCTGAAATATCCCAGCTGACTTGAAAACCGGACGCCAGCCAAAGCTAATTTTAATTTTTTGCAAACCGAACCCAAGCGACAGCTGCCCGGTGCCAGGGCAATCGCGGCCCCGCCGCGCACACACAAAACGAATGCAGGGAACCACTTGGGCCCAACAAGTGCTGGCCGGTGGCCAAGTCAAGGACAGGGAAGGGGCGAGGGCTGGGAGCTTGTGTTCCAGCTCCCCACACAGCAGACGTGTCCCCGGACCTAGCGAGGCCTTTGAAGGACGAAGGGGACAGAATGACAGCACCCAGCGACCCCTGCCTGCTTTGATTTTCCTCCCAGCAACTCCCGAGCACTTGCTGGCACTCACCGCCACAGGGGACGCGGCCACCAGCTCCATGCTGGTGCGAGTCCGACAGGCTCCCACAGGGTGACTAAGGGAACCTGGCCTGCGGGGTGTCACCTTTCAGCAGGAGGCTGGTGGCGTGCATCGGGCCACAGGGGAGGGGCTTGGACCGGCCCGCGCTCTGACGCAGGTGCACGGTTCCCCAAGCTGGGCGGACAGCGCGCCTTTCTCCGCACCCGCGAATCCCAGCCGTCTGTGAAGGTCCCCGCTCAGCTCTCCTCACCCCACGCTTAGGGGCTAACAGGCTGCCTCCGGACGCTCTCGGGGGCGTGCGGGCCCCCAGGGCCGCCTCCCTCTGCCCTGCCACATTCCTGTACTTAGCCTCGCTTCGCTGCTCACGCAGTCAGCCCTTGCCCAACTCCGCAGCGCGGGAGAGGGTTTCAAACGCTCCTGTAGCACAAGTAGACGGGAACAGGACGGAGGCAGCTCCCGTCCCTGCGTGTTCATCTGTCGGACACCTGCCCGGGAGGGAGGACGGGGCTCAGCACAACATGAGTCTGACCCCCGCGGGCACCACGGAAAGAAAGAAGCAGAGGTGGCTGGGGACCCGCCAGCTGGCAGGCAGGCGGTGCAACGTCCTTTCTCAAATTCTGAGATGATTAAACTGATAGGAGCAAGCGTGGCTGCCGAGGTGTGAGAAGCTGACTAGTGACGGGCTCCACCTGCACGCTGCCTGACACTGCCAAGCACCAAGCTGGGTGACACTTAGTCCATGTCCCCAGGGACGGCCCGATCAGTCAGGGAAGACAGACAAATGAACAGCTCATTTCCACGCTGCGTTGTCCACGCTACCATGATGGAGGTCCGTACCCACTGGCTAACTGGGCCGGCCACGGTGGGCTGAGCAGAGAGCCCCAAGGGAGCCGACTGGGGAGCTTTGAAAGGGCAGCGTGGCCAGCAGAACGCGTGAGAGGGACAGTGGCCACTCAGCAGGGTCAGCGAGGTCTAGAAGGACCCGTTTCCCCGTCACACCCTCTGCCTGGGGAGGAGATGTGGGACTCTAAGACTCTAACCTGTTGGTCCTCTGGGGACGCCAGGAGAGCTTTTCAACATTTTCGGTGATGCCACCTGCCGGTTACTCATGTTGAAATTTTTCCTGGCGGCAGGTGTGAGCCAGCTGTTTCGGGATTCTGACCTTTCTTGCTGACACTTTAAAAAACTTTTACTGAGGATTTGCTATGTGCAGGGGAAACAGTCACAAGAAGAAATAGACTCCGCCGCCAGAAGCTCCCAGCTCGCCATTCAGAAGCAAGAGGAAGGCAGGGAGTAGGCACGGGCATTGAGACCAGTGCTTCTCAACCAGGGGCAGTCTTGCCCGCACCGTGGGCCATTTGTCAACGTCTGCAGACATTTGTGGTTGTGGCAACTGAGGGAGGAGATGCTACTGGCATCATCAAATGAGTAGAGGCCGGGGTTGCTGCTCAGCGTACTATAATATACCGGACAGCCCCCACCACAAAGAATTCTCTAGCCCCAAATGTCCAGAGTGCCACACTGGGGAAGTCCTGGCATAAGAACAAGCCCTGGACATCAGAAAGGCATCCACAGTGCTGCTCTGTATTGGTTTGGGTCCCTTTTTTCAATTCTTTTGGGATGTACCTTGGAGTGAGATTGCTGGATCTTTTGGTAATTCCACGTTGAAATTTTTTACGGAAGCACCGAAGTGTTTTCCATAGCAGCCACGCCGTTTTAAATGCCACCAGCTATGGTCAAGAAGTCCAATTTCCTCCTCACCAACACTTACGATTCTCTCTTTCTCTCTCTCATTTGCATCGCAGCCATCCTATTGGCTGTGAAGTGGTGTCTCATTGTGGTTATGATTTGCATTTCCCTAATGGCTAAGGATGTTGAATGTCTTTTCATGTGCTTACTGACCATTTATTTATCTTCCTTGGAGAGATGTCTATTCAAGTCCTTTGCCCGTTTTTTAATTGGGTTGTTTGTTTTTTTTGCTGTTGAGTAGTAGGAGTTCTTTATATATTCTGGACACTAGGCCTTTATCAGATGTATGGTTTGCAAAGAGTTCTCCCATTCTGTAGGTTGTCTTTTCACTTCTTTGATAGCATCATATGATTCACAGAAGTTTTTTTAATTTTCATGAAGTCAAATGTACCTATTTTTTTTTTTTTTATGTTTCTCATGCTTTGGGTGTCATATCTAAGAATCCATCGCCAAATCCAAGGTCATGAAGATTTATCCCCATGTTTTCTTCTAAGAGTGGTAAGATTTTAGCTCTTATATTTAGGTCTCTGATCCATTTTGAGTTAATTATTGTATGTGGTATGAAGTGTGGGTTCTCTTCATTCTTTTGCGTGTAGAAATTCTGTTGTCTCAGCACCACGTGTTGAAGAGACTATTCCTTCACCATTGAATGTTCTTGACACCCTTGCCAAAAATAAATTGTCCATAGATGTATGGGTTTGATTTTTAAGTACCGCACTGTTTTGTTTGCTATAGCTTTGTAGTAAGTTTTGAAATTGGGAAATTTGAGTCTTCCAACTTCCTTCCTTTTAAAGATTGTTTTGGCTAGTTGGGGCCCCTCATAATTCCATATGAATTTGTTCATCTCTTCGAGTATTATGACCATCTTAACAATAAGTCTTCCAATTCATGAGCAGACCATGTCTTTCCATTTATTTAAGTCTTTAATTTCTTTCAAGAATGTTTCAGTGTACACGTCTTTCATTTCCTTGGTTAAATTTATTCCTGGGCATTTTATTCTTTTGGATACTATTATAAATGGAATTGTTTTCTTAATTTCTTTTTCAGATTGTTTATTACTGGTATACAGAAACACAACTGATTTTTTCATGTTGATCTTGTATCCTGCGACTTTGCTTAATTTGTTTATCATCTCTACAGTGAGTAGGTTTTTTCTGCGTGTGTGTTTGTGTGGTTTCTTTGGGATGTTCTATATATAGGATCACATCATCTGTGAATAGAGATGGCTTTACTTCATCCTTTCCAGTTTGGATGCTCTTTATTTCTCTTTATTGTCCAATGCCTCTGGCTGGAGCTTCCAGTACGATGTTGAATAGCGCTGGTGAAAGCATCCTTTTCTTGTTCCTGATCTTAAAGGGCGAAAGCTGTCAGTCATTCCCGTTGAGTACGATGTTAGCTGTGGGTTTTCCATAAATCCACTTCAGTGTATTGAAGTTCCCTTTTTGTTCCTCGTTTTCTGAATGTGGTTATCATGGGGCCACATGGATTTTGGATTTTGGATTTTGTCAAACGCTTTTCCTGCATTTATTGAGATAATCGTCATTTTTTTCTTTGTTCTATTAATGTAGTGTGTTACACTGATGTTGAGCCACCTTGACTGACTTTTCTGTAAAAAGAAACCTGATGATCTTAAAAAAAAACACAACTTTCTGACTCTGCATATTACCTAGAAAATACCCTTGCCAACATATCTGCAAATTCCGTTGCCAAAAGTGTGCAAGAAGTTCTCGGATCATGTAGTTCTGGGAAATCTTGAGAACTTTTCCACTTCCCTTAAGAACACGGTGTTGAAATTTAAAAAGAAAAAGCCTTTTAGAGACCAAAGGGATCTGCTTGAATTTTGTGGCCCTTCTTTCGTAATGCTTCTAGCATATAACTGTGCAAAATTGGTTCAGAAATTTCACCATCTTTAGGCCCCGTTTTTAATTATTTTTTTTATTTTTTATTTTTTTGAGACAGAATCTCACTCTGTTGCCTGGGCTAGAGTGCCGTGGCGTCAGCCTAGCTCACAGCAACCTGAAACTCCTGGGCTCAAGCGATCCTCCTGCCTCAGCCTCCCGAGTAGCTGGGACTACAGGCACGTGCCACCATGCCTGGCTAATTTTTTCTATATATTTTTAGTTGTCCAGCTAATTTCTTTCTATTTTTAGTAGAGACGGAGTCTCGTTCTTTCTCAGGCTGGTCTCAAACTCCTGAGCTCAAGTGATCCTCCCGCTTTGGCCTCCCAGAGTGCTAGGATTACAGGGGTGAGCCACCACGCCCGGCCCAGGCCCCATTTTTTAAATGATATTTCCTTTAAGTAACAATGATCTCCTCCTGAAAAGGGCAGAGCTAGTGTGACTGGTAGAAAGAGGTGTGGGTTAGAAATCAGAATATCTGAATTCATTCACTGAGCACACACTTGTGAAGCCCACCCTGCATACCAGAAACTGTTCCAGACCTGGTCTCGTTGACCTTCCGTTCTAGCTGTAAGCATGCCCCGCGCTAGGTGCACAGGAGCTATGGAGAAAGTATACGGCAAGGGTGTCCTTCCTCCCTCCAGGGCCGTGATAATGACAATGATAATACCACAGCGATGATGATGACAGAGGCAATGATCCCCTTATATTTATAAAGTGCAATATAGTTAAGAGTCTTTTTAAAAAAATAACAGCTTTGCTAAGACATAATTCACACACTGTATAATCCGCTCACATAAAGTACAGGTCAGTGTTTTTAGTACATCCACAGAATTGCACAACCATCGCCTGGATCAGTTCTAGAACATTTTCATCACCCCAGACAGAAACCCTGCACCCTTTAGCCATCACCTCTGCTCCACTAGCTCCTGGCAACCACTAATCTGTTTTCTGTCACTTGGGATTTGCCTACTCCGGACATCTCACATATGCGCAATCACATAATATGTGACTTTTCGTGAGTGGCTTCTTTAACTTAGCGAGTTTTTAAGGTTCATCCACCCTGTAGCATGCATTGGTGCCTCAGTCCCCTTTATGGTTAATACTCCGAGTGTGGGTGGACCCACTCTGTCCGTTCATCAGTTCGTGGGTGCTTGGGTTGTCTCCACGTGGCGACATCACGAGTGATGCTGCTAGAAATGTCCTCCACGTGCACCACCTCATTTAGTTCTCTCTCGCACGCGTGTTTGTGATTTATGCTGAGCGTGTGTTGGGACGCCTAAGTTAGAGGCAGGACACCGAGATCCTGAGGGGTGAAGCAACAAGTCCAAGGTCAAGGCCGTGTTCTCTCCTGGGAGGAGAGTCCCGTCTCCATTCTTCCTGTGCTTCTCAAACCATGAACCCCGACTGCCTCTCGGCCCGCTAGCTCCTTTAGGAGAGAAATAGCTGGATTCTACTGACCCTAAAATGTCCCTCTTTTTCTCCTTACAGATTTTCTGAATGGTCTTCCTTCTTTTTCTATCTTGTCTGGTTTTCTCCTGCCTGACCTTTTCCTGGTTAAAAATCCGGCGGAAAATGACGGACTCCGAGCCAGTCACTGTGAGTCAATCAGAAGCGAGCGCCATCCGGAGCCAGGAGCCCTTTCCACACTCGGACAGCTCAGGGAAGCCACCACGGAAAAACGGTGGCCATGGCGTCTCTCCACCAAAGACTCCCGAGGAAGCAGATCCAGCCTCCCACACACGTCCCACAGACTCCGGTCAGCGGAGAAACTCCCTGCCACCCTCGCACCAGAAGCCCCCAAGAGACCCCCTTTCTTCCAACCATGTGTTGTCCTCCCCAGAACTCCAAGCCAATGGGACGGGGAGTGAAGACCCCGAGGCCCCGGATACCAATGGCCTGTCCTCCCCGGCCCAGGCCCAGGGCCAGCAAGCTAGGTCCCCCTCCAAGGAGGACAAGAAGCAGGCAAACATCAAGAAACAGCTGATGACCAACTTCATCCTGGGCTCCTTTGACGAATACTCCTCCGACGAGGACCCTGGCGCCAGCTCGTTTCGTGAGTCCTCCCGGAAGGGCAGCCGGGCCAGCCTGGGGACCCTGAGCCTGGAGGCGCTTCTGACCACAGGTGAACCCGAGACCCGCGTCCCCACAATGAGGTAACGTGCCCTTTCTCCTTATAATGGGGGGGGGGGGCGCAGAATTGGGGTGGGGTCTGCCCCTTCCCAGACCCTTCCCAGCCACCTGCTATGGCCAAACGCTTTGAGGGTGGCTTTGAGGAAAAGGCAGAAGACACGAGCCTTTCCTCTTTCCTTCCTTCCTTCCCTCCTTTCAAGATCATTTGTTGACCATCCATGGTACACACAGGGCCCCGTGCCAGGAAACTGGCTTTCTGGAAGATCTCGGCCTACTTGGGAAGGCTGACCTTGCGTGTCACTAGTTACAGTTTAAGCCAAATGAGCCCAGGCTGGCAAGGGCCACAAATGACGATGGGAGCCTGGAGGGAGGGACAGTCCTCCCTGCCTCCCGAAGAGACATTCATTCATTCATCCATTCAGCGGGTAACTAAGGACTGAAAAACAAGCCTCCCCCAGTAACGGTCTCCATCAGTTTGAGTGCTGGGAAGGAATACCTACCGGTTCCGTTAGGTGGGACCATCCCAGGGGGTGCAGTTGGTGGCTTTGGTTTTTCTTAATTGTTCTTGTTATCCACCTTCTCGTCCCCCTGCCCCCAAATGACAAATGGAACACGGCAGTTCCAGGCAGAGAACTTGAGAAACAGAGGAGAGCAGAGAGAAGACAGGAGCCACCAGCTGTCACTTCACCAGCCAGAGGGGACCTCTGCTCTCATGGTCCTTCCTTCCAGCCTGTTCTCCCGTGGGGCTGGAGTTTTATTGGCTATTCTTGTAAGCATCTCTTGTGCTCTCTACCACAACGAGAACAATCTGGATGGGTTCTTCCATGAGCAGTGGGCTTCATTTTAACCCTGGTTGCTAGAAGTAGAAGACAGAGAAAAAAGAAAAGGCAAGCATTCCCCGTACCAACAGTCTTCAGGGGAAGACTACATTGAGTTTCCACAAAGGATAAAGGAAGAGAAAGTTTCAGAGTCTAGTACAAACAGCACAGCTTTTGGAGTCAGGGGAGTTGGGTTCAACACCGCCTGCTGTGTGACCTTGGACATGGCCCTTCTCCTCTCCCCGCGTCAATAGCTTCTGGGCTTCTCCTTTGCCCACCCACACCTCTGTCACCCAATGCTTGAGCTGCTCCTCCCTCCTTCTACCTATGGTTTGTATAAACTATCCATTTATCCATTATAACAAGGCTGGTGGTAGATCCCCATTTTACAGATGAGAAAACTGAGGCCTGGATCGGTGACGTGTCTTTCCCAAGATTCACGGCTAGGAAGCAGTGGTGCCAAGTTCCAAGGCCGGGTCTGTCGGCCTGCGAAACCCATGATCTTTTCCTGCGCGCTCTGTTGGGTCAGCTCCAACACTCTTTCTGCTCCAAACTCCATTCTTTCCCTCGGTGTGGCAATATCAGCGGGAACTAGCGGAAAGCAGTTTACTCCGCCTAGTCGGTGGGAGACAAACGTCAGAGGTTATGTGGGAAGTGTCTGCGAAGGGGGCTGGCTGTGCAGGCACCCGCGTAAGTGGGAGGGACGAGGAGACGCATTTATCGCGACGGCTCCAGCAGGGAATAAGATGGATACGGTTGTGCTCTCAGGGAGCCTACATCCTAGCAGGGCGATGAGAAACGTACAAATAACCAGGGAACCAAATTAAGATCATTTCCGAGTGTGACCAATGCCAGGAAGGAAACAGGGTAAAGAGGGAACACCCAAGGGCGGATCTATTTTAGAAAGATGTGGTCAAGTCAGGGAAGAGCTCTCGGAAGAGGCAACTTTCAAGCTAGACCAGCGGGGTCTAACAGAACGTTGTGCCATGACGGAGTGTTCTAGAACTGCACTGCCTAATATGGCAGCCACGAGTCACATGTGACAGTTGAGCTGTGGAACTGAGTTTTGTTTTGTTTTAAGAGATAAGTTCTTGTTCTGTCTCCCAGGCTGGAGTGCAGTGGCATGATCATAGCTCATTGCAGCCTCGAACTCCTGGGCTCGAGGGATCCTCCCACCTCAGCCTCCCAAGTAGCTGGTACTATAGGCACATGCCACCGTGTAATTTTCTTAAAAAAATTTTGTAGAGATGTGGTCTCAATATGTTTCTCTGGTCTCAAACTCCTGGCCTCAAGTGATCCTCCCACCTCAGCCTCCCAAAGTGCTAGGATTACAGGTGTGAGCCACTGGGACTGGCCCAGAACTGAGTTTTAAATTTAGCTTTTAATTAATTTAAAACTTACATAGCCTCAATCTGGTTGGCAGTTGGCAGTTACTGTATCGAACAGGGCAGATCCAACCCTAATGGGTAAGAAGGAACCAACTGTGTGATTTATTTCCCCTGGTGCTAATTAAGAACTTATCAAACCAACAGACTTGATAAAATAACAGCATCATCATTATTCTTCTTTCCCGAGTCTTAGATTCCCAGCAAGTTGTAAAGATTAAATGAACTAATATTTCTAAGGTTACTTGGCAAAAGAATAAAGCATCCATAAATGGTAGATTACGATGGAAGGTGGGGAAGTCTCCTAACTTTCCACCCACCGTCTTCCCCCTACTAATTTTGAGGGGCCTTTGCTGGTTTGTGCTTAAACCACAGCTTTCGTGAGCTGGTGCATTTATAAAGGCAAAAGATACTTCACTGTCTCTCACGGAGGAAATGAAGCCAACGTGTTGAGTGAATTTCCTGTCCTTGTATCTCCATTGCACTAACACCTGGCATTATAGGCAAATCTTTTATCCTTCCCCTTGTCCCAGCAAAGGACTGGCGGGAAGGACAGAGGGATCCTGGCTTCTGTACACGAGAGGTACAAAACGTAGAGACGAATGGACATTGTGGGGCTGTCGCGGGGAAGACTGGTGTCCTCTGTGACCTTGGGTAGGTCCCTTCTCCCCTCTGAGCCTCCAGGTCCTCATCTGTGAAACGTGGAGGGCACCTATTGAGCCTTTTCTCGTGCGGGGCGGTAATGCCTCTTCCTTGGGGTCCACAGGTCAGCACCCGAGCAGGTTTGGGATGTGGGCCATAGAGGTTGGTGTCAGAAGACAAAAATCACAACAAATTTAGTTTCAAGGTCTTATTGGTTTTTTTTTTTTTTTTTTTTTTTTTGATACAGAGTCTCACTGTGTTGCCCGGGCGAGAGTGAGTGCCATGGCGTCAGCCTAGCTCACAGCAACCTCAAACTCCTGGGCTCAAGCGATCCTCCTGCCTCAGCCTCCCGAGTAGCTGGGACTACAGGCATGCGCTACCATGCCCGGCTAATTTTTTCTATATATTTTTAGTTGTCCGATTAATTTCTTTCTATTTTTAGTAGAGACGGTGTCTTGCTCTTGCTCAGGCTGGTCTTGAACTCCTGACCTTAAGCGATCCACCCACCTCGGCCTCCCAGAGTGCTAGGATTACAGGTGTGAGCCACTGCGCCTGGCCAGGGCTGTACTTTTAACACCAAAACATGAAGTGATTTACAACAGGCTTGACACACATTTTCTATTAATCCACACATAAACTCTGCAAGATCAATATTGTTCTATTAGGTTTTATAAATGAGAAAGCCAAGACTCAGAAAGTCATACCGCTAGAAAGTGGGTGTATTGGTTTTCTATTGCTGCTTTGACAAATGCCCACAAACTTAGTGGCATCAAACTAGACAGCTTTATTATCTGACAGTTCTGCAGATGAGAAGTTCTAAAATCACGGCCTTGGCAGGCTGCGTTCCTGGGAGAGGATCGGTTTTCTTGACTTTCCAGCTTCTAGGGGCGGCCTGCATTTGCCTGGCTCACGGTCCCTTTACCCATCTTCTAAGCCAGCAATGTCACATCTCTCTGACATGTCTTCCTTCATCACGTCTCTCTCTAACCACGGCTGGAAAGGGTTCTCAGCTTTTAAGGAATGCAGCAATTAGATCGGGCCACCTCGACAACAAAAGATACTCTCCCCATCTCAGAGTCTGTACCTTAATCAAATCTGCAAAGTCCCTTTTGCCATGAAAAGTAACATACAGTTTCTAGGGATTAGGGCACAGACATCTTTTGGGGGCCATTATTCTGTCTACCACAGTGGGAAAACTGGAATTTGGACCCTGGCGTCAAATTCAGGGCTGATTCCAGAATCCATGTTCCTTCCAGGACAGAACTGAAAACAGCCGCCAAATTGAATGTGTTGTTTTCTAGAGGCCCAGTCACAAATGGTGTTTAAGTTTAGTGCCACTGTAGGCAGCATGAATTCCATTATCATTTTAAATTGAATTAAATGGTGAAGTGGATTTCGTCTATTGCAATTCATTCTGCCCTCTCCTTAGACTCAGCCGAAACCAGTCCGTCTGTGCAACTGCAACGCCCTGTAATAATGCACGAACATCTAATTGCGGTTCCTGGTCGTTATCTAATATAACTAAAAAATAAGATAGAAACCAGGGAACATCTTTAAGATTTGGCAATGAATTATTTATACTTTTGAGCAACCGGACTGAAGCAACATCAGTAAATGAGCCTTGACCATTTCATTCGACTCCCTTGCAGGGAGCTTGATGACGACTCAGGTGCTGTGTTCACCAGCTCACTCACACTCCTGCCACCCCAGTGGCCAGGTGCCCTGTCTGCAGAGATTTAGCCCCTAAACGGGGGCAAAACTCATCCCATGCTTCCTGAGTGCATTTAGAACTAGGTTTTATTTTCAGATCTGCAGTTCCAATCCCCAGCTGTAGGACTCCCTATTATCAGACATGTTATTAATACCACCAGGAAAATGTGAACAGAGAAATATTTAGTTGGATTGATTGTGTCCTCTTTCAATCGGAAAAAAAAATTTGTTGAAATTCTAACTCCCACTGCCTCATAATGTAAACTTATTTGGAAATCGGGTCCTTGAAGATGTAATTAGTTAAGATGAGGACTGGTGTCCTTCAAGAGGAGAGAAGAGGGAGAAGACGATATTGTGACCACAGGGGCAGAGATTGGCGTGGTACATCCTCAAGTCAAGGAAAACCAAAGAATACCAACAAACACAGAAGGCAGAGGAGACCAGGAAGGATTCTCTCCTGCAGGTTTCGGAAGAAACCAACCCTGCTGACACCTCCACTTTAGCACACAGTTGGTGGCGCTCTGTTAGGGCCGCCCTAGCAAACTGATACACCACCTTTCGGGATGTTGTTACATTTCTCACATTAGAGAATGAATATATTTCTGGAAAGGTAAAAAAATATAAATTAAAAAATGATCAGAATGTGGCTTAAACATTGGAGATATAGTCCCAGGGAATGAATGATTTTTGACTACAAAATGTTACTTAAACCACATCACAGAAACTTTGCCAAACACAACTCATTATAAAGTTTTAGTTCAACGTAATGGACATTTCCTAGTCTTTAAAGAAGTCCGAAAGGTAGAAGGCCTTTGCCACCCAAAATGCATTTAGCCTACACCAAAATCATAAGCATATTAATTATCTTCTTAATGTTGATAACTCACACCTAAAAATTCTGTTTCCAGTAATTTTAAGAAAATTTTAAGAGATATACACAAGAAGTTATGCACAAGGATGTTCATTATGGTAACATGTCCAAAAAGATTATAGTTTAATTATGATACATCCTTATGATGAATTTTTTACGTAGATGCTAAATACATATTTTTAGAGAACAGTTAACTGACATGTTAAAATGGTTAAATGTAACACAGTGAATAAAAGGAAGGTAACCTAATAAAAGGACATTAGTATGATCCCAGCTTTGGTAGTATGTGTTTCTATCTAGAGTATAGAAAAATAAAATACAGCAAAACGTTAACTGGTTATCTCTGAGTGGCAAGATTGTAGACAATTTATGTTTCCTTCCATACTCTTTATTGTATTTTCAACTGTTTACCATGAGCACGTGTTGCTTTTATAATGAGAAAAAAATGCTATTAAAAAGCAATTGACCATGTAATTTGCTCAGAAGGTTTCTCTTTCTTTATGTTTTTCAACTGCTATTTCTAAATTATTTCAGATACGAAAAGGCTTTGGAGGAATTTTCCTCCTACTAATGTTTATGTTAGGTTATTTATATAATGGAAGGCATATGGAGACATTGGACTTCTTGTTTCAGCTCCAACGTATAAAGAGCTTGGAAGTCATCACTTCCATCCTCACAAGAAAAAGCTGGACTAACCGAACACCAGTGACTTTTCTTGGACTCATCAGAGAACTGAGTTTGCAGGGCAGACTGTTCCCCTGACACCTGGGGAGACAGGCACATCCAGAGCCACGGTCAGGATCTACTTACCTGGAGCAGAAGTGCTGGAGCTGTAAACTGGTGGGGTCACTTCTGGGGACCACGGTCTCACGGGGAGCCCCTCGGTTTTGTCACTATTACCTCTGGGAACTCCACCAGTTTCTCACAGTGAAGTTCAGAGAGATCCCCTTAGGCCCTTGCAGAGGAAGGGGGGGAGTGATCCTTGTGAAATGAACCCAGAGTTTTCTCCATAATAAATGCTTAAGCCCCCCGCGGAAAGGCTTTAGGCTTGTCTTAGAGCCCTGGGGGAAGGGCCTCCCTCTCACTGCAGCCCTTTCTCCCCTTCTTGTCTCACATGAGGGGCACAGGAAAGCTATTCAAAAAGAAACACCTGCGAAGGTCCCAGGCCAGAGACTCAGGCTGACTGAGAGACTTGAGCTTTAATCATGAGATTAGAGAACACTCCTCTCCCACCGCCTCACCCACCCCAGCGCGGCTCCAGCCTGACAGTGGCTGGCCACTGGAAGAGCTGTAAGACACAGGCACTCTCTGAGGAGGGGTCCTTAGGGAAGCCCAAAGCCAAGAGGGGAGGCAAAGACAAGCACACCAGTGGCATCTGAAGCCTCCCACACTAGTTACAACAAACATTAAACAAAGCTCAACTCCTTGTCAGATTAACATAAATCCTCATATTGAATGCCTATGTATCTCATGTTGTACCCAATACAACATGTTCAGCTTTCAAAAAAATCGTAAGGCGTGCTAAAAGGCAAGCAAAAACAAATCAAGCAAGCATCAAAACCAGACTCAAAGAGGATGTTAGATTTATCTGTCAGAGAATTTAAAATAATTATGTTAAGGGCTAAAATGGAAAAAGTAGACAACAAGCAAGAAACAGATGGGTAACGCAAGCAGAGAGATGGAAATTCTAGGAAAGAATCTAATACAAATGCTAGAAAACAGAAATACTGTAATAGAAATAAACTGAAAAAAAATAAAAAGGAAAATGTGATGGTGGCTCACGTCTGTAATCCCAACAATTTGGGAGGCTGAGGCAAGAGGATCACTTGAGACCAGGAGTTTGAGACAAGCCTGGGCAATACAGTGAGACTTTGTCTCTACAAAAAATTTCAGAATGGCCGGGCGCAGTGGCTCACGCCTGTAATCCTAGCACTCTGGGAGGCCAAGGCGGGTGGATCACTCAAGGTCAGGAGTTCGAGAACAGCAAGAGCGAGACCCCGTCTCTACTAAAAATATAAATGATCTGGACAACTAAAAATATATATATATAAAAATTAGCCGGGCATGGTGGCACATGCCTGTAGTCCCAGCTACTCGGGAGGCTGAGGCAGAAGGATCGCTTGAGCCCAGGAGTTTGAGGTTGCTGTGAGCTAGGCTGATGCCACGGCACTCTAGCCCGGGCAACAGAACAAGACTTTGTCTCAAAAAAAAAAAAAAGAATTTCAGAATGTGCCAGGTGTGATCGCACACACCAGTAGTCCCAGGTACTCAGGAGGTGGAGGTGAGAGGATCACTTAAGTCTAGGAGCTTGAGGTTGCAGTGAGGTATGATCAGGTCATCGTGTCAGGTTTTAGTCAGAAAATGTTGGTTCTTGACACGCTCATGGCCGAAGAATGACCAGACACGTCAAAGCAAGGCAAACGTGAAAATGAGGTTTATTGAGAAGAGAAAGATAGGATTATGGGGCAAGAGCAAGATATAGGTTTACAGAGCATGGTACATACGCCACATATGATGACCAGACTCATTGTCGCAGCAAAGGGAGAGCAGAAGGAAGGGCGCAAAAAGGGACTGGTTATGGTCTACTTCTTGTTTTATGGTGCCTGGATAGGGGACCCTCCTGTGGTTCAAACGTCACCATAGAACCACTTTGATTGGACAATTGGGAGCTGCATGACCTGAGTCTTACTGTCCATGTGAGTTCCAGTTCACTTTCAGGACTTTGTGGTACCCATGCTGCTTGGTCCGTGGGCTAGAGAGTCTTCCCTCTGCATTCTTTCACAGCTGGCGCGCCAAGTTCTGACTGGCACATTCGTAGGGTATTCCCTCCTCCCTCAGGTATGGAGAATTAGGGTGGGGCAGGACCAAGATGGGGGCAACAGCACCCACTTTTGTTCCAAGGAGACCGAAAATCCCTCACTATCTACCTAACAATTGCACTCCAGCCTGGGTAACAGAGCAAAACCCTGTCTCTAGGGGAAAAAAAAATAAAATGATATAGGTCAGAAACTTGGATCCATAAAAAGAAAGGATGAGTGTCAGAGAAGGAATAAATGAAGGTAAAACCAAATCTTTGATTTTTAAAAATTCTTTCTTTCTAGAGTGCAGTGGTACAATCTTAGCTCACTGTAGCCTCGAATTCCTGGCCTCAAGTGATCCTCCTGCCTTGGCCTCCCAAAGTGCTGGGATTACAGGTGAGCTACTGCACGTGAACAGATTTTTTAAATTCTTAATTGATCTGAAGGATAACTGTTTAAAGTAATAACAGCGACAGTGTATTGGATGATTACAACACATGAAAGTGAAGTGAGTGACAGTAACTTCATAAGGGATGGCAGGGAAGAATTGGGAATACCCTATTGTAACGTACATGCACTACACATGAGGCACACTGTTATTTGAAGGCAGACTTAGACTAATTAAAATGTATATTGTAAATTTAAGCAGCCATTAACTCTTTTCAAAAAAGAAATATAATTGAAGTAGAAGCCGAAACCACGCTTTGTATTATAAAATTAATAAAGGACCACAAGGTGAGAACTTTGGTAGGGGCCTGAATTCTGCAAAGGTATACACATAGTTAAAAAATATATATAACCAGCCATTGCCCCATAGTTTGCTTTCCTATAATTGCCAACTGACGGTTACATAATAATAAATGATGGTCATAAAGATTCTTAACTTTCTTAATTACTCCCATAGACAACATCACTCTTGTGAAAGCTAGGCTACTTTTTGAGGTATCTTCCAGGCCCTGTATTCCCGTGGATCAGCTGACCCACCCAGACCAGTGGCCCATACCAAGGAACTGACTTAACTGGCCTTGCGACCCCCACCCAGGAACTGACTCAGCACAAGACAATTTCTACACCCCTGTGATCCCACCCTGAACCCAGCCAATCAGCAAACCCAATTTCCTAGCCCTTTGCCTGCCAAACTATCTTTAAAAACCCTTTCTCCCCAATTCTCAAGGAGATGGGTCTGAGAACTTCCTCCTGTCTCCCCGCATGGGGTCTGCAATATTAAACTCTTTCTCTGCTGTAACCCTGCTCAGTGTATTGGCTTCCTCTTGAGCAGCAGGCAATGAACCTGCCGGGGCCCAGGGGTGTAGACCTCACCTTTCTGGACCCATTTCTTCATCTGGGACATGACTAGTTAGAATATCATCTCTCTCTAATTCCCTTAGTATCCTGCAATTCTATTACTTAAAAAAAATTATTTCAAAAATCTACCTTCTTCCTTTAGTCAAAATCTATAAGGGAGAGCCTTTTAAAATAATCGATTCCCTAATCTATTATTTTAGTAAGTTTAGGTTTTCATATTTCCAAACCGTGAGTTGCCTTTAGCAGGTTCACCTGGTACACGTAATAAAATATTGAATGTGCTCACCTGCGTCAGCATGCCTCAATGCATTGTGTTGTAAAAACACACAAGGCTAAAAGGAAAAGGCCATTTCATGGTATTGATTTCACTGCCACAGACAGCACAGGACATGTGCTTTTCAATCCAAAAAAGAAATAACCAAGCTGCCTTCCTTGCCTAAATAGAGCTCACGATTAGTTTGTGATTACCTCAGATCCATCGGTAGACTTCCCTTCCCTGGCTGCCAACACATTTCTGAGTTCAGTGAACACTTCCATGTGCTACAGCTTCCCTGTCAATCAAGAAGTTTTGCTCTTCTAGATTACTGGTTAAGTTGCAGTGTTCATTAAAAAAAGAAAGGAAAAAGCCATTTAGGGGCTAACCTAGAGAGCATTGTGGAAATGACCTGTCCCTTTTGAAATGAGATGCTGATCTTACTTGAGGTTAAAGCTATTGAGAAAAACTGTTAATACAAGCTCACTTGCAGGTCTAATCACAGTCTCATCCCCTTACAATAAAAATCCCCAACAAGCAGAATTCTAGCCAAATGGCCTATTTCCCACTTTAAAACCATCTGCCCAGTGGCAGACAGGTAGAAATATTTTCAGCCCACCTGGACCCATACCTGCTCAAGCAAGGACTTGCGTCTTCTTTTTGCTCCACTGGGAAATTACAGTGGCGTCGTAATCAAGTGCAGGCTCAGCTACTGGCCACTTGCAAAAGCCGACAGCCAGGAGGAGGTGTAGTGGAAGAAAAGTGACTTCATTTCAGAGCTGTGGAGGAGAAATGCCTAAGGCTCATGTCTCAAAGAAACCATTTCAAAGTCTTGGGCTGAGGGTAGGGGTTTAAAAAGAGAAATGGAGGGCACGCAGGAGTGGCAAGGAGGTGCTGGTCAGTGTGACTTGTCCTAGTGATTATCTTTTTTTTTTTTTTTTGAGACAGAGTCTCACTTTTGTTGCCCGGGCTAGAGTGTCGTGGCGTCAGCCTAGCTCACAGCAACCTCAAACTCCTGGGCTCAAGGGATCCTCCTGCCTCAGTCTCCTGAGTAGCTGGGACTACAGGCATGTGCCACCATGCCCGGCTAATTTTTTATCTCTATTTTTAGTTGACTTGCTAATTTTTTCTATTTTTAGTAGAGACAGGGACTCACTCTTGCTCAGGGCTGGTCTTGAACTCCTGAGCTCAGACAATCCTCCCGCTTCGGCCTCCCAGAGTGCTAGGATTAAAGGCGTGAGCCACCGCGCCCGGCCCCTTCCCTGGCTGTCAATAGTGATTATCTTGAATTGTTCCACCTGGTGAATGCTTAGCTATAGATTAACTGCAGCCTTGAGGTAATCTCCTGGTGGGGGTCTGGGTTGTTTCAAGACTCAATCTCTGGAACTTCTAACAAGCACATAATTAGATAGGGGAAACTTGTGCAGGGGAGTGATTGGTGGAAAGGAGGGCAAGGTCAGTGTTTCATAACAAGAAATGGGCAGGACATTTCAAAAAGGGGCACTGAAAAACAGGGCAGTGGTTACAGCTCCCCACTGTCAGCATGAAAATCAGCGTTTCACCTTGAAGGAAAAAGGGTCAGATCACCAGACATCGATACCTTCTTTCCTGTATTAGACTGCTCTTCAGAACATGCTTAGCTAAATAAATTCCAACAAAAGGGCCCAGATGGGTTGGACACAGGCATTAGCTGGAACAAAGAGCAAAATCTTCTTGTTAAAGGTCTTTGGCCAATCAGAGACTCTTCACTTGTTACGGTAAGAAAGAATTCAAGAGAAAATATAGTCAATCTCTCTCAGTTATAAATTTTATCCAAGTGTTTTATCCAAGTGCCACAAGGAGTCCCTCAGGCCAGGAGTCCAATTGCCCAGAAGTGAAAACAGAGAAGCCCCAACCAGCGGCTACAGCCCTTTTCCAGGGTATGAAGGCATTCACCCCCAGGACTCTAAAGCTCAGTTTCAGACAAACAGCACGGAGCTGTGGAAGAAGTCCAAGCTCTACTGCCAGATGAGTAGTTTTTCACCACTTCATGGGACACCAAGTTCCCTATAATTGGGATATGTTTGGGACAGAGTGCAGTTTCTTAAGGGGTAAAATGTGACTTTATACCGTTTTCAGCAGATGTCATAGTTCTACTGAGATACCAAGATCAAAGCGTCACATTTAAGGAGGTGATTATTTTTTTTTCTCTCCTCATTTTGCCGGCTGATAATGTACTGCCTCTGACCCTAAACCATGCTGAAAGAAGATGCTCTAGAGTCTGGCTCTAGTTTCTGCCTTTTAAGCTCAGCCCAAATCGAAGTCCCACTAAAAAGATAAAAGTATTGCTGCATATTTGCCTCTTTGCTGACAGTTTCCAAATCCAAAAAGGGTGTTTTGGTAATGGGAAAGGCAGTGTTTGTCTTCATTTTTAGTGGTGTGTGAATTCAGATTATGTTGGTTTTCACAAAGAACTACATAACTTAGAAACATGGGGGGGAGAGAGAGAGAGAACACACACGAAAGCGTGCACGTGCACAAGCGCAAACCCTTGGAGAAACGATTCTTGGCTAAAAGCTGTGCCATAACATATAGGAGTTTCCGAGACTTAAGGTAGATAAAATTTGTACCAGGTTTAATATGACTTTTCCATAGCTCGACCATGCTATTTTTGTAGGGTGAAATGAAACTTCAGCACTTGTAAATGAACACGCAAGCTGGTGGTGGTAAAAATTATGACTCAGGTAAAAAATGAAACAAAACTCACAGAAACTTCTAGGGCTGTAATGTTCTTTGAAAACTTATCCTCATAATGGAGAAGCTGGTACTGCCCTAACCACTGCAGCATCCTCAGTAGAGACCACTTGACACTATGTGCCTTCTGACGTGGTGTCACATAAAGTATACAAGGAAATAATTAGAAGATTCCACAATAAGGGACATGCTACAAGATAACTGCTTTGGATTCTTCAAAAAGGCCAAAGACATGGAAAAAAGGACTAGTCTGGATTTAAAAACTAAACAGCCAAATGTAACGTATAAACATTAAATGGACTCTGGATCAAAAAATGAATGAGCATCATATAAGACATCTTTAGGGGAGTTGGGAAAATTGAGATATAAGCTGTTTATTAGAAATTATTAAATTAATGTTAATTTTCTTGGGCATTTACTGGTATTAGCAGATATGTAGAGGAATAACATTCTTAGATGTATGCTAAAGTATTTTGGGATGAAGCCTATTTTAACCTGTGAGTTTAAAAAATTAATCAAACTCTTGCTTTAAGATTTTACTTTTCTTTGCAAGGTAGCTATTTTGGTAATATTTGCTATAGCACTATAATGAAATCTGTCAGGAATCAGAAAGATGAATATTTTACTATAACTAAAAAACTGGAGTGCATTTGAGAATATCTGATAAGATTAATGGGGTTAGTACTTCAAATGAGTCAGCAGAAATTCTTAGATCAGTCGAGTGATAATGATAAGCCAGAGTATAAAAGAAAACTCCCCTTTATAACACACTGGGCAATTTTTAAGGACTCTTTTTTTTTTGTGGGGCAAGGAAAATAATCAGACAAATCAGTCAAAGGTGAGGTATCTTTGGAAAATTTAATTTGGACCATATTTTCTTCCTCTTGCTGAAAACATCAAATATCCCAATACATTTTGGGTTCCACAGCTTACAAAGGGGCAGTGGGTTTCCCGCAGTTACATACTGTATCCAACTTTCTATAGAAAGATAAGACATTTTCCAACCTTGCTTCTGCGTATTTTTAGAAAATGCTTTAAAGGTTCCTTACGATAAATGCGAAGTAAAACAGTAAGGCTTTATTTTCTCCTTTTCCCCTTTTTATGTACTGCACGTTGGAGGAATAAGGAGGGAAGACTAGTTACGTCAGTGTTGGTACCCTGGGGATTGCTGCTGGGTCCTCCGAGGTGCACCCATATCACTGAGGCCCAGATGCGCCCCTGCACTGAGGAACCCGAGAAGGGCAAGTGCAGCCACGAGGGACTGTCACAGCACAGGCGGGACTGGGGGCTGCCCGGTTCTTCTCGGTGCTCACAGGGCTGCTGGCTTTCAGGAATAACAAAGGAACTAGGACCAAATCATGACCAGAGGTCTCCCACCTGGTACAGCAGTACACAGGTTCATTTTTGTGGGCTTACGATGTACATTTACAGACTAAATAAATTTACCGGAAACATAACAACAGAAAAATGCCTTTACTAATGTCTGTATCAAATTACTAGAATGAAAATAAAAGCATTTGTCTGCACATTTTCTATGTCAAATGAAAACAACTCCCTTGCAAGATAATCTTAGTAATGTATATCTGTCACTATATATTTTCTGATGGTGCACAAACTTCTTTAATTGTATCAGCTGAATCGCTTTGTCATTTTTCAAACTTGTAGTTTCATTAGTTTAAAAAAGGGATAAGGCAGCAAAATCTAACTAATTTGGTTGCAGAAAAACATCTCAGACATTAGCCTTCATCTTCTTGAGTGTTAAGAGTACATGATGAAAAGGTAATCAAATAGTTTCTTCTCTTAACAGGAAACTAAGCAGCTATTATCATCAAATGTACCTCTAGTAAACACAGGGCCCCCTCATAAATATAAAATTAAATTCTTTTGAGGAATAGGTTTGTGATTTTAGTTATGCAGGATTTACATTTATTTTTTATATTTTATAGTAAAAAATGTGTGGTCTTCACGTCTTCATTTTCATACTCAAGTGATTTCTTTATCTCAGCAGGCTCTCACATACAAATGGCAGGCTGGGTACTCGGCTTGTTTCAGAAAGGGGAGGCAGTCACATGGGATGTGCTCTTAGAATCCTTGCAAAAACTCCTGTAGTTGAGTGACAATCTCTGTGTCCACCGTCTCCATGAGGGACTGGAAGCCTTGTTCTCCCAGTAACTCCTGCTGCGCCTTGAGCTTCTCGTAGATGAACTGCTGCAGTGACACAGTGTGCACAGGGTCCTTCAGTGCCAGCTGTCGGAAACAGAGAGGAGCCAAACTGTGTCAAAGAACCAAAACAAGTTCATCTTACAGTGATTTACTAAAGTTCTTTGTAATCTCTTCCACAGTAACAAAAATTGCTTCGGCTTCCCTTCTTACAGGGATTCTAAAATGGTCTCACAGCAGAAAAATTTGTCAAAAGAATATTTCACTCTATTAGTCTATCCTCAGTTCCCGAGGGCCCTGTGAACAAGTTTTCTGATTAGCTCAGTTTCTCGAGAGCTGGAGACTCATCCATTTAAAACATCAACCCCTGGTAGAAAGCATCCTAAAAGGAACAGAACATGCTGAAGAGCATTGAAACACATTGTCCTGATTCTCCTTAGGAAGATCAGGTACACTGCGGCACGTCGGGGCGCCCTCAGGACGGAGAGGGAAGACGCTGTTTGCCTACCCTGATAAGCCATGCTATTTAAATTCGTGTAAATGCTTCCAGCTGAAAAGCAGGAAAAAAATTAAAAATTTAAAAATAAATATAAAGAAAAATAAACAATTAAAAAAAATGTACTCCTCCTCCCCTATTGGGATATTTGGAAAACAAAAAAAGTACAATTACATAAAAAGTAATCCATAATTTCACTCCATAAAGATAATACTAACAACAGAAAATATTTTGCTTGCTTTTAGTCTTTTCTATGCCTGTGGTATGCTCAGACATACATATACACACAATTAGTATTGCTTTTTGCATTTATATTATCACAAAAAATTCTATTCTAACACACTTTAAGAGTTCTGAATCTACTATAATTTTTGTTATAGGCATGTCAATGTGATCATAGTATAGTTTAAATGCAATTTAAAATATGATTTTGCTGAGCAGTCTATCACAAACATCGTTTCATATTAGTATGTATGCAGCCTTTCCTATGCATTTCAGTTTATGTTCTTAGGATAGCTGTCTCTATCCATTTCAGAAGAATTACTCGATTAAATAATGGGCATAGACAATTTTATGACTCCTGATACATATTATCAAGTTGTTTTCCGGATGGTTTGTACCAATTTAAAAGGTATACACATTTTTGGCTTCTGACATGGTTCTTACCACTGGTGGTATCATTATTTAAATGCTTTATAATTTAACAATTGAAAAATAATACACCATTGCTTTAAGCTGCACATTTATCTCATTATCAATAAAACTGAACATCTGCAAGGCTTTAAGTAAAATGCATGAGTTTTTTTGCCTGATATGGCTGTACGGAAATCCTTCTCTTTCTTTATTGATACTCAATTTCGTTCTTGGTAGATGAAGTAGCTGAATTACAATCACATCTGCTGTTTGAGCAATAGAAGTAGATTAAAAAATAATAACCACAAATGGAAAAGGCAACTGATAGGGAGAAATATAGTTGGCATAAAATTGAAATTAAACCCTATATATGACCATTCCAGGACCACACGATAAATCCAAGGCAAGGTAATTTCAATACTAGTTTCCCTGGAAGACAAGAGAAAGCACACCAAAAAGAACTAACTGCAGACACAAAGTCCTGTCTCTACAAGACTGAAGACATCATTCTATAAAATGCATAGAAATTGAAGATGAACTTTTAAAATATTTGCTCTCTTAAGCAACATGCAACAATGTCCAACATTATTTTAATTACTAAGACCCCAAAGGCAAATACAGCAACAAAAATAAATGGGGCTTGGTTAAATTAAAAGGCCTTTCCACAGAAGAGGAAAAAATCAACAGGGTAAACAGACAACCTACAGATTGGGAGAAGATATTTGCAAACTATATATCCGATAAAGGGCTAATATCCAGAATCTACAAAGAACTCAAACAAATCAGCAAGAAAAAAAATAAACAACACCATTAAAAATGGGTAAAAGACATGAGCAAAAGTTTTTCAAAAGAATATAGACAAATGACCAACAAACACACGAAGAAATGCTCAACATCACTAATCATCAGGAAATGCGAATTAAAACCACAACGAGCTATCACCATACCCGTGTGTGTATACACACACACATACCCCATGGAGTACTACTCAGCCATAAAATGGAATGAAATAATGTCTTTTGCAGCAACTTGGATGGAACTGGAGACCATTATCCTAAGGGAAGTATCTCAGGAATGGAAAAACAAACACTATGTGTACTTGCTAATAATTGGGAGCTAATTGATGGGCACAAAGAGATGTAAAGGTCATAGGAAATCAAGAGGGGAGAGGGGGAGGGGGAAAACTTACCTATTGGGTCCAATGAACACCCCTTGGGTGATGGGCACACTGAAGGCCCTGACTTAAGCATTATAAAAGAGATCC
>CAUYSK010069926.1:0-13187 GCA_963575035.1 Avahi laniger
CCTAGCTCACAGCAACCTCAGACTCCTGGGCTCAAGCGATCCTCCTGCCTCAGCCTCCCGAGTAGCTGGGACTACAGGCATGCACCACCATGCCCGGCTAATTTTTTCTATATATTTTTAGTTGTCCAATTAATTTCTTTCTAATCTTAGCAGAGACG
Source organism: Avahi laniger (assembly GCA_963575035.1). Lineage (NCBI taxonomy): Eukaryota > Metazoa > Chordata > Mammalia > Primates > Indriidae > Avahi > Avahi laniger. The sequence goes on from CAUYSK010069926.1 coordinate 159, forward strand.
GGGTCTCGCTCTTGCTCAGGCTGGTCTCGAACTCCTGAGCTCAAACAATCCGCCCGCCTCGGCCTCCCAGAGAGCTAGGATTACAGGCGTGAGCCACCGCGCCCGGCCTTGAGTTGTATTTTTATGTGGTGGTTGGACGTTTCTGGAAACTTTAAGACTCCACATGTAGGTATATATATTTATACCTCTCTTATAGGACTTAGGACATTGTTTTAGATATTTATAGAGGTTTATAAAATGGTCATAGTTTTTGTTCCATGATAAGCTGTTGACAGTATCTATATTTTATTTGCTGAGGAGTCCTTGGTCAGAAATGAAACTCCCAATTACAGCGTCTTTTCCATGGAAAATGTGATCTACATTATGAAGTGGTTTCTAAAAATATATTGCAGCTAAAAAAGCAGGACCTGCTAATTCATCCTTATAAATCTATAGAAACTTACAGATGTGTGGACACAAACACAGACCCTCAATCAGGCAATGTACTCACATTCACCAACTAAGTGAGAATCGTTATCTATTTGTCCATGTCTAAGTACAGACAGTAGTGGATGTCCTCAAGTGTTTGAAGAGAAACAATTTAATTCAGACACTAAGACAAATGAATGTTAAAGCCTATGCATGCGGGAGAGACTCCAGTATTTTTAGCTCTGACTACTGAATGAAAGAGTTTTCTCCAGCAATTTCTTCCCTGGCCTTCCTTTCCATGAAGAGTCAGATGAGAATACGTTCTAGTATCTCCCTTTTGTGGCCCCTTTTTTGTTTCCTAAAGACTGGATTTCTAATTTTGATTTTGATAGATACACTGGCCAGCCCCTAGTCTGAATCATTTTACCATGCAAGTAGATTAGGTCTTTTGAACCATTATTCCTGGTAGCGCCAATATGGCAGTTGTATGGCAGCCTCCTGAGAAAGCTCAGGGTAGGTCCCAGGTGTGTCTGGCTGGGTGATACTGCGTCCCTGTAAGGTCTTGTTTCAGTGGAGCAATCACAAGGGCTCTGCCGTTCATCATCTTTGAACTTGAAAGTGTTCCTTGGATGCCTAGTCTATGGGTCTAGCAGGTTTCACAGCCACAGTATCTGGGATAAAGTTGGGTTGATAAATATTTATTGAATAATGGAGAGGTTGCCTGGCTTCTCAGGCCTAGATCACAGATTTTGAGATGACCCTCGAGGTCTTGAAGGCACCACTGTCATTCCTGGTCAGAGAATCTAAAACAGCATCTGATATCCTCAATTAGGCCAAATTAAGGAGCTCCTAGACAATTGGGTCAAATCCACGGCTCCACAGTAGAGTGTTTGGCATGTAGACACCATCCAGGTATATTTTTGAAGGAAGGAATAAAATTAAATTCCCTGAAGATACTGTTTGGTTCAGACGGCCTTGGGATCCAACAAGTTGATTCAGGTGAAGAAAATGATTTCTCAATCACATGGAACTGGCTGAACTTCAACCTCTTTCTAGCTGGAGGGATCAAACATGGTTTTCAACTATTAGGAGGCAGGTGACAGGGCATTTTATTATTAACTAATGGTGGCTACTATCATCAGCATTGTCATCATCACAAAATTTAACATTTGTGAAATAGATAATACTATTAATCCTATTTTGCCAATGAGATTACTGAGATTTACAGAAACTAAGGAATTTACCAAGGTCACCTAGCAAGGCAATAAGTGGAGGAACCGGAGACTGGATCTGTCTGACTCTTCTGCGTTATGTGTCAATCAAAGTGAGAGAATTTTAAGGAAAAAAATCTTGAGGAAATGCTGAGAGCCAGAAGTGACCGGATAAGGAAATGTTAATCCTCATGTTGGAATCTGGCCTGGGTTTAAGAGACCAGATTCCTGGTTTGTGACTTCTCTCTGGAAGAGCTGCATAGAGACACTCATAAATCTGTAGGAGAGGACACTTTAACATCCTTTTCTGATTTCTACTAAGAAGGAAATATGTGTCAGACAGTAGTTCTCATATATTAGTATCCAAGGGCTTATGAAAACACAATGTTGGCCGGACGCAGAGGTGCATGACTGTAATCCCAGCTACTTGGGAGGCTGAGGAGGGACAAGTGCATGAGCCCAGGAGTTTGAGGCTGCAGTGTGCTATGATTGCATCTGTGAATGGCCACTGCACTCCACCATGGGCAACATAGACTCTACCTCCAAAAAAGAACCAAACGAAAAACACAGAATGTCAGACCCCACCCCCAGAGTCTTGGATTCAAGAATGTGCATGTCCAGTAAGTTCCCAGGTGATGCTGATGCTGCTCTTCCAGAGACCACACTGACGCCCACAGGTGCAAAGGAAGCCTGTCCAGTGATTTCAAAGTGAGGTCTCCAGTTGGACCAAGGATCACATGGAAACCGCTTATTTTTGAACAAATGATTCCCCATAAATATCCCAAAAGGCATCTGGAAACTTTTATAGTTTTGTTTTTGATTTTAAGAAAGGAAAATGGGAATATTAGGGAATGCTAAAACAGTGAGTTTTAATTCTGCTACCTTCTAAATAGCCAGAAAAAATTAATGGTACAGTTCCTTTTGGGAAAAAAACTAATCTCATCTGGAAAAACTCCTTTCATTGATAAAAAGAGAGCTTTGTGGCCACAGGAAATGCAGGACAGTTGGGTCATTTCTCTACCTGCCAGACAGATCTGTTCCATTTCCTGTAGGTATTTTCCTTAGGAAAGCTGAGAAATGCTACTAGAATAGGTGCACAGCTCTGGTCCCTTTAATTATACATAATTGAGTTGTAGCCTGTGAGAGCTGCACTTATTCTAGAAAATTGGTATTTTCATATATGTTCGAACAATAGGAGGGTGGGTCTTTTTGATCCACATCATCTGTGTCCCTTATGAGATACTCTCTGAAAATGATTTTTTTCACTGTCGTGACAACACAGATTCTTAAAAAGGAAAGACTTCATCTAATTAATGTATATGCAAATGTAATGAGGTGGCATAACTCTTCCAGTAGCTCGTTAGCAGGTCTTAGGCTGGATCTAGAAATGGATCCTGAGATGGAGAGTTGAGGGCGAAAGGCTTACTGGGAGCACTCTCAAAATCAGCACTGGAGGGAGCAAGAGAAGCAGGGCTGGGCAGAAGGAGAGGTTGGACAGTGGTGGAGTCACAGCAAAGGCCTCAGCAGATCCCACGGGCAGTTCTGCAGCTTCAGAGTTGTCCTGCGTTGGGGCAACGGCCCCAGGACTTGGAATCCCATGTTGACCAGTCAAGTCATTGGATACCTGCTGCCTCTGCGAAGGGGACACAGGTGTGGGCAAGGCAAATCCCCTCAGGAGAGGGCAATTTCTAGGGAAGGAACTTAGCTGTGATCCATTAAGAGCGGACACTCCAGCACCTGGTAGAATGAGTACCTCTATCCTGAAAGGGGATCTGGTTTACATAGGGAGACAAGGGTCATATTTTGTTTCAGTGACCTAGAGATGCCTAAACATTTATATATTGAATGCATTGTATGTTCAAGGTAGCCTGCCTGCTACTTTGGACATGAGGTATCTAAAGAAAATTGGACATGCATTCTGCCTTTATAGAAACTTGTATCATCCATTACTATTTGCATGACAGACATAATTTGAGTGATCATGCGTCATATTATCTGTAGCATCCCAGTTATGACAACAGAATACTTTGCTGGGTACTAGGTGTTATACAAAGCAGGTTAGACCCAGTTGTTGAAGCTGATAGCCATTACAAGGGTAAAGCAATAATAATGACTAGAATTTACTGAGAAATTGTTCAAAGCACTATTATTATTCCCACTGTATATATTTAAGGAATTGATATATAGAGAACTTAAAAAATGTGTTCAAGGTTACAGAAATTGTAAGAGACAGCTAGAGTTTGAACTCTGGCTGTCTGATTGCAGAGTCTACTTAACCAGCTTTTCTTCACCCTCTATTGTCATAGGGAAGAGGAGTTATAGATAAATTAAAACTCTTAACTTTCCTTTTAACAGTTACTATAATTTTGCACTGTATCATGCACATAGTGCTTAATGAAGATTAGTTGATATTTTTAAAAAAAGAATTTCAGTTTCCCTCCCTCTCGCTACACTAAGTACTGGTAGGACAGACAAAGAAAATAATGGAAAAATGTTAATTAACAGTGTAAAAGGAGTTCCACAATTTTTATATCAACATAGAAAAAGATCCTTCTTTTATAATGCCTAATTTCCTGTACCAAGAAATTAAATAAGACCAAGTACAAAATATGTATGAATAATCTTTGTCTGCAAAGATTAAAAGATTGTGCTCTAATAGGTTTTATGCCATGCACAATCTGATAGCTACCCATGACCCCAAAGCCTCTTATATTCCGGGTTTGCTCTAGAGCAGGAGTGGGGAACCTGTGACATTAAGGCTCATGTGACCTTCCAGGTCCTTAAGTGAAGCCTTTTGACTGACTCTAAATTTTACAGAACAAATCCTTTTATTTTGTTCATACATTTTTGTTCATTTTTTATATTTTTATTTTTAAAATGAATGTATTTAAAATACCAAAGAATAAAATAAGTTTAAATGAAATAATCCTCCCAAATCTGATCAATCAACCAGCACAATTAGAACATTAGTAAACCGTAAGGGCTAAATTGACAGATGCTACACTCATGATTTAGTTCTACCTTCCCCCACCTGACTGGTGCCACTACCACTTGAGGCTGGTTGGCGAGAGTTTCTGGGAGTCGAGTATGCAAGTCTGTTATCAGCTTTTGACAGTGGTGCACTGTGTTTCTGTCTGAAATGGATTTTTGAATAGTTGCACAGCTCAACAGTGTTTTTTAATTCTGTCTGCTTAACAGCCCATCATGTCAAAAAAGACCAAGAGAATGCAGAAGGAAGAAAACAGATTTTTGTAATGAGGATTGGGAATTGTTTCTGCTAAAGATAAGATGATTGGCTTGCTTTGTGATACTGCAATATCAACATTAAAGAAATCCAATGCTTATCAGCATTATAACATTCATAAGGACCACAAATATTTTAAATCAGAGGGAGAGGTATGAAAGGTTGTGTTGCAGAAATTAAAAGATGAAAAGCAGAAGCAAAGACTATTCTTTCAAGCAGCAATAAGACCAAATAATGCCAATGATGCGACTTATAAAGTAGCTTATATTCTTGGGGAAAAAAGGAAGCCATTCAGTGATGTAGAAATTGTGAAAGAATGCACTGCCAAAGTTGTAGGGTGCTTAGACTCCTGTAACGTTTCAAAGTACAAACAACTGCCTCTTTCAAGGAGAACCATAATTGATGAGCAGCATGAATTAGCCTTCAACTTAATAGAACAATTGCATGCGATACTTCAAAAGAAAAATACATATTATTCAATTGCTTTGAGTAAATCAGCTGATACTACTGACTCAGTGCAAGTTTTATACTTCACTTGGGTCATAACACAATATTTTCTTTGCTACAAAGAGTTACTTGGTTTGGGCACTCTTGCAAACAGAAAACTGGGAATAGATATCTTCAATAACTTTCAAGATAAATGTCGTGAAGTTGTCCTGAATTTGGTAAATTTAGCGAGTGTATGTACAGACAGTGCACCTTCCATGACAGAAAAACATAAAGGATTTATTGCACAGATAAAAAAAGTATTAACAGGTCCAGATACTCTCATTTCTTTTCATTATATTTTACATCAGCAAAATCTCTATGCTAAAGCTACTATTTTAAGTGACACTTTGCAACAAGTTATAAGTATTGTTAACTATATTGGTGCAAATGCAACATAGCATTGTCAGTCACATGCTAAAATTGCATGATGAGGTATTCAGTGTGGGATTTGCTGTATCATTCTAAAGTGTGTTGGCTATCGCAGGGACAAGTGTTAGCCAAAATTTTATCTCTGTGAGAACAGATAGTTAAATTTTGTGAAAAACAGAATCAACAATGTGAATTATTGAAAGAAGATTTCTATCGGAATGCAGCATTTCTGTGTGATATCACGTCAAATCAAAACGACTTGAGTATTTCTTTGCAAGGCAAAACTAAGTCTATATATGATATGTGATAAAAAATCCAAGCATTTTGAAAAAAAGCTATCTTATTTCAAAACACTTCTTGAAAAGGAAATTTCAGATGAACATTTTCCCCAATTAGCAAAGGTCATTGATTAGCAGGATGATATATGTGAATCATTTGAAGAATACGCAGCTGTTACAGATCTATTATTTGGAGAATACAATGAAAGGTTCACTACTTTGAGAGTAATGACATCACAATCAAATTAGCATTTCAGCCTCACCTAGTGGATATCACCAAGGCACCTAAAGAATAACAGATGGAATTGATTGAGCTCTCAGTAGATGACATTTTAAAGTCATTGTTTGATACTAAGAAAGATCCAACTGAAATATGGAAAAATACCATAGAATACCCAGGCCTTCAGCAACATGCCCAAAAAATGCTTTCTTGCTTTTCAACCACTTATTGCTGCATATCCACATTCTCCTGCCCAACTCAAATCAAGACACCCTTAAGGTCACAAATGACAGATACCCATCTAGAGGATCAACTGAAACTGCGGACCTCCATGCTGCAACCAAATATTCAAATGCTTTCCAACAAAAATCAGACACAACAAAGTCATTAAAAGTTTAGTTAACTTTAAAATTAACAAATAGTTTTCATTTTTTGAAATTAATAAGTATATAGTAGTTGGAGTTTTACAAAATAATGTACATTTTGAAGTATATGCAATTGAAGTTTCTTGAATGTGGCCTTATTTGATTACAGCTAAATTAAGGTGGCCTTCCAACATGAGAAACTTCCGCATCCCTGCTCTAGAGCAAGGGTCAGCAAACCATGGTCTACAGGCCAAATGCAGCCTGCTACCTGATTTTGGTTCTACCATCTTGCTAGCTAAGAACGGTTTTGACCTTTTTAAATGGTTGGGAAAAAAAAGAAGAAGAACATTTTGTGACATGTGAAAATTATATGGAATTCAAATTTCAGTGTCCATGTATGTTATTGGCACAGAACCATGCCCTGCATTTATTTGCTGTTTATGGCTGCTTTTTGTGCTGCCACAGCAGAGTTGAGTAGTTGTGACATAGACTATATGACCTGCGAAGCCTACAATAATTCCTACCTAGCCCTTTTCAGAAAAAGTTTGCCAACTGCTGCTATATAGTGATTCTCAACCTTAGCTCTGTTGGAAACAGTTGGGAGATCTTTTAAAACTCCCAATATCCAATCCCCATCCTGCACCAATTAAATCAGAACTGCTGGAGATGAGACTCAGCCTTCAGTACTTGGTAATGCTCCCAGTGTTTGTCCACTGGGACAAGGGTGAGAACCACTGCTAAGAGTGTGAGTGCACTTTGAGGGGCAGATGGGCTAGGCTTTCTGCCTCCAGGCTGCCAGATGAAAGAAAGAATTCAGGCCACTATCTCACCACCTATGTGTGCAGGGGCTGATATGAGCAAGATATCCAGGACCTCCAGATGACCTCTGGTTCAAGCCCTCCTCCAAGAGGAGGTGGGGATAGAGATAGAGGGAAGAGGAGAAAATTTTACCAAATATCTATCCAGCATATAGAGTGACTACATTGAAAGCAAATTTTCCCTAAAATGGAATGTCATCAAATGTACAGATGAAATAGCCTTGAGGAACAGGTGACTTAATTCCTTAGCATCCGCTGACACAACCATCTCGTGGAAGCTATAGAGCACAGAGCCAGTCATCCTGTGCAGTGAGTCCAAATAGAAGATTTAATCATCTGTATGGTCCATGAACTCTGTTGCAGAATTACCTGGGAGGTTTGTTAAACTGCATATTTCTAGCCCCACCCCAGATGTACAGCATCAAAACCTTTAGGAACAGCCCTAGAAATCCATCTTTTAACCAGTACCCAATTGATTCTTAAGAACTTTAAAGTCTGATAACTATAACCATTTATCTAAATGGTTATGGATTATTGGCAGGTGTGCAGGCCAAAGTTGTTCTACCATTATTTGCCATGGTGGACTTAACTGGCTATACTAGTTATTCATTCCTTCTAGAAGTGCACATATATGCAAACACACACACACAAATGTGTGTGTGTTTGCCAAATGGCCTTTAGAACTGTGGTTTCCAATCCCGAGGTCTCAGACTGGTACCGGTCCATGGCCTATTAGAGACCAGGCTGCAGAGCTCCCCAATGCCCCCACCCCCATCCCTGGAAAAATTGTCTTCCTTAAAACTTAGGAACCAGGGGGCCGTACAGCAGGAGGTGAGCAGCAGGTGAACAAGCAAAGCTTCATCTATATAGCCAAAGCTTCATCTATATAGCCGCTCCCCATCACTCACATCACCACCTGAGCTCTGTCTCCCTGCCTCCGTCCTTCCCCACTACCCCCATCAGGTCTGTGGCCTGTCAGGCAGGGACCAGACCTCAGAGTTCCATACCCCCCATAGAAAACTTGTCTACCATGAAAGAGGTCCCTGGTGCCAAAAAGGCTGGGAACTGCTGCTTTAAAAGAACCAGAGTTATTTAAAAAAAAAAAAAAACCCACTGTGGTTGAAGTCACATACTCATCACACTAAATCCTGTCTCGCTCAATGTTATAGACACCTCTATGACAAACTGTATTAAATATCTTAAAAGTACCAAATCTTATTTGAAGATAAGCTTAATTTTTGGAAGTAGATACACAAGATTTAGAGTGAAGTGGGGTGAAAAAAGTGGGTCGTTAAGTTGGATCTGTTTTGATTCTTTTACAAAAATGAACTTCTGAAGGCATCGCATTACCTGACTTCAAATTATACTACAAGACTATAGTAACTAAAACAGCATGGTACTGGCATAAAAATAGGCCTAGATCACACAGTTCAATGGAACAAAACAGAGAACCCAGAAATAAAGTCACGTACTTACAGCCAACTAATCTTTGACAAAGTTCACAAGAACATACACTGGGGAAAAAGGACACCGTTTTCAATAACTGGTGCTGGGAAAATTGGATTGCCATATACAGAAGAATGAAACTGAACCCTTATCTTTTACCATATACAAAAATTAACTCGAGATAGATTGCAGACTTGAATGTAAGAGCTGAAACTATAAATATACTCGAAGAAAACTTAGGGAAAACTCTTCTGGACATTGTTCTAGACAAAGGATTCATGGTTGAGACCTCAAAAGTGCAGGCAACAAAACAAAAATAGACAAATGGAACTTAATAAACTACAAAGCTTCTGCACAGCAAAGGAAATATTCAACAGAGTGAACAGATAACTTGCAAAATGGGAGAAAATATTTGCAAACTATACGTCTGACAGGGGACTAATATTCAAAATTTACAAGAAACTCAAACAACAAAAAAATAAATAATCTCATTAAAAAGTGGGCTAAGGATGCGAATAGAAATTTTTCAAAAGAAGGCAAACAAATGACCAACAAGCATATGAACAAATGTCCAACATCACTAATCATCAGAGAAATGCAAATTAAAATCACAGTGAGATATCTTACACCAATCAGAATGGCTATTATTAAAAAGACAAAAAATAACATGTTGGCAAGGATGCAGAGAAAAGGGAACTCTCTTCTACATTGTTGGTGGGAATGTAAATTAGTGCAACCTCTATTGAAATCAGTATGGAGATTTCTCAAAGACCTGAAAATTGAACTACCACATGATCCAGAAATCCCATTGCTGGGTGTCTACCCAAAGGAAAAAAAAACCAATATATAAGAAAGACACCTGAACTCTTATTTTTATTGCAGCACTATTCACAATAGCAAAGATATGGAATCAACCTAAGTGTCCATCAGCAAAGAATTGGATAAAGAAAATGTGGCATATATACACAATGGAATATTATTCATCCATAAAAAATGAAATCATGTTTTTTGCTGTAACACAGATGGAACTGGAGGCCATTATCTTAAGTGCAATGACTCAGACACAGAAAGACAAATACCACATGTTCTCACTTATAAGTGGGAGCTAAATAATGTGTACACATGGAAGCAGAGTGTGGAATGATGGACAATGGAGACTTGGAGAAGTAGAGGGAAAGGGGAGTGATGGGAGGTTGCTTGGTAAGCACAATGTGCATTGCTTCAGTGATGGATGCACGGAAGGCCCTGACTTTGCTACAGTGTAATACATCAATGTAGCAAAATTGTACTTGTACCCCCTGAATATATGCAAATAAAAAGTATATTAAAAAATAAATTTAAAAAATGAGCTTTGACTCTTGATTACATTGTGTGTCAGTACACTCTTTAACTCTAAAAGAAACACTTTCATAATATTTTGAATATTTTGCCTAAAACAGAATTGTTTTAAAGAAGCCCAGTGTGCCCCAGAGTAAAGGAGAAGAATCTTTTGGATTTACAAATTCCAGTGTATTTTGTATGAAACCAACTCTATTTCTTTATTGTCATTTTCATAAAGTTTAAACACATTTAAGATCTAGAAGCCATCAGTTTGTGGGTGTAAGCGTTCAAATTTTGAAATACGTGATTCTATTATAGGAAATCGTTGTGGAGACAGGAGAAAATCAGCACTTAATTTCCATTAACTATGGAGACTCGTAGGGGAGATGTGATACTACAACAGGATGGTCTTTCGCCTCATTCCGGTGTAATTAATGGGTTCACATTTGCATCAGAGCCAAAGGACAGAGTAGATAGAACAACTCATGTCTTAGGTTTGCTGAGCTGGGTCAGATAGCAAATGTACTTTAGAATCAGATTTTAAATAAAATTCTGGTGAACAGAGTGGTGTGTTAAATCGAGGTAGGGGTAAATGCTGTGGCCAGTACTGAAAGGTTTTATTTGTCCATCCTGGGACTTGAGGTACCTATTTCTAAAATGAAAGGATATATTTTATGAGCTGAGTCTACCCTTCTAGAGTGAATGGGTGATGCCCTTGATAACAACACAAAAGGAGTTTGAAGCTTTTCGTTTTCAACTGATCTGTGGGCATTGACTGCATTCATTGAGTGCTTATCGTTCTGGGGGCAGGCTCATGTTCTACCATCCTGTCTGAGGGCTTTCACAAATTCTTGGATGTCTTTAATTTCACCAAACTGAACAAAACTGAACACATAGATCCCTGAGCCTTGATGTCCTGAAGGCAAAGATTTCAAAAAAGATGGGACTGGTTTCCCTAGAACAATCGGAATAACATAATACCACACTGATGTGGAGTCTGAATCACTCCCAAGTCTCTTCACTCATACTATGAAGGCAATTTGAGACAGTCAGGTGACAATTCGTCCCTTCGACTTTGTTAACTGATTTCTTTAAGGATTCATGTTGCAGATGAAAGGCAAAAGAAAGTTCTTTGGGAAATGCAGGTGAATTGGTTTTGCCTGAGTATCTTTGACTTTTATTTTGGAAAGGGTCTTGCAGTGATTAAAATTTTATTTATTCTCGTTTTCTAGTTGCCTGGACAAAGCTGAAACCACTCCTTCACTGTGTGTGCGAGACCATGCACGTGACTTGTGTGTTGGGGGGCGAAAGTGGGGGGGGTGTGGGTACCATTGCCTTTAATCCTTCCAGCTGGGCCCTTTGCCTGGTTTCATGTTGCACATTTGCTGCCTTTGCTATTTACTGAAGAACCGCGTTTTGACATTCACTAGGAAAAAAATCTGCCCCACAGCCCCTCCCTCTATTAAATGCTCCCCTTTGTCTTAAATTGTGATATTGCCTTCCAAACTTAAAAAAATAAAAAAAGTGTGTGTGTCTGTGTTGGGCAACATCGCTTCCAGAGTTTAACTGTTTAAGCGTTAAAGACACAGAAAAATTATAACTTAATCCCTGTAGTGCTGAGGGTTGGCGAAGAAAGGTGGCTTTGTTTGGATGATTAGTTTGGGCTCTGTTAAGACAGACAAAATATCTTTTTTTGGTCTTATGGTGTAGGCAGGGTTTTACATGCTTAAAAGCAAATCTTCAACTGCATTCTCCTTCTCTTACATCAGCCCACTTCTCCCCTTCCCTCTCATGTGGCCAAACAATAAACAAAGTGGCCACTGTTGGTGCTCTGGGGCGGTTCTCCCTCTTCCTTCCTAGTACAGGCTCCCAGGATGGAAATCTTTAGCCATTTAAACTCCAAAAATTCTGCTCCTCTAAGAGAGGACATTTGCCAAATGTGTGCTAGCTGGAGAAAGTCTCACGGACAGTCGGCTCCGAAAGGGTTCTGTAGGAATGCAAGCTGCCGTGGAGAATGTGGGGCGCCCTGGGAGAAATTGCTCCCAACTCTGTTTTCTTTTTCCTCAGCATTTGCAAAGTCAACTGCTTCAGGCCAGAGGGTGTGGCTGAGACTCCAGAAAAGCACTGAAAGTACTGTTTGTTCTTGAAAAGGTTACAGTTAATTTCTTGGTCCCAGTAGTGGGGGAAGAAAAGATCTTTGTGAAGAAAAGCAACAAAATGCATGCATATATCTGTTGTCCCTGGCTGGGATTTCAGGAGACTTGTTAACACTGATATCAGCAGAGAAAGCAGAATTTCAGAGGTTATTTTAAAGCAGTGGTTCTTAACCTGAGATGTGTGATTCCCAAGAAGTCCACTGAATGTTTTCTGGGGGCTTGAGGGGGCACGGGTGGACCCTCTAAAACTGAATAGAAAAGTCTGTACAAAGAGGTCTTTTATTGGAGAAAGAGCCGTGGCTTATTTTAGAGTCTCAAATCCAAAAAAATTAATAACTACTTTTAAAAGCAAGTTCATAAGCACAAGTTTCCCGTTTTTTCTTTTTTTTTTTTTGATTTTTGTGACAGAGTCTCACTCTGTTGCCCTGGCTAGAGTGAGTGCCGTGGCGTCAGCCTAGCTCACAGCAACCTCAGACTCCTGGGCTCAAGCAATTCTTCTGCCTCAGCCTCCCAAGTAGCTGGGACTACAGGCATGTGCCACCATGCCTGGCTAATTTTTTCTACATATTTTTAGCTGTCCAATTAATTTTTTTTCTATTTTTGGTAGAGACAGGGTCTCGCTCTTGCTCAGGCTGGTCTCGAACTCCTGAGCTCAAACAATCCGCCCGCCTCGGCCTCCCAGAGTGCTAGGATTACAGGCGTGAG
>CAUYSK010069928.1:0-18017 GCA_963575035.1 Avahi laniger
ATTACAAAAAACAATGGTGATCTAGCACCTCTTGTATTTTCCTGGATAAAGCTTGAGCCCATCCTCCGAAGTGAGGTATCACAAGAATGGAAGAATAAACACCACATGTACTTGCTATCAAATTGGCACTAACTGATCAACTCTAAGGTGCTCACATAGTAGTAATATTCATTGGGGGTTGGGGGGTGGGGGTGGGTAAACTCACAACTAATGGACATGGTGAGCATTGTAGGGGGAGGGCATGCCTCCAATCCTGGCTTGGGTGAGGCAAAGTCATAACATGTAACCAAAATGTTTGTACCCCCATAATACCCTGAAAAAAAAAACAAAAAAAAAATGGGCAAAGGACTTGAATTGATATTTATCCAAAGAAGATATACAAATGGCCAATACAGACATGAAAAGATGCTCAAAACCCTTAGTCATCAGGAAAATGATAAGATACTATAAGATACAGTAAGATACCATTTCACTCCTAACAAGATGTGCAGAATCAAAAAGATAGACATTACCAAGTGTTGTGGAGGACGTAGAGGCAATGCATCTCTCATATGTTGCTGGAGGGAATATAATGTGGTGCATCTGCTTTGGAAAACAATCTGACAGCTCCTCAAATGGTTTAACATAGAATTATCATATGATGTAGCAATTCCAATCCTAGGTGCATGTACCCAAGAGAAATGAAAACATATGCTCACACAAAAACCTGTACACAAATGTTCACAGCATCATTATTAACTGCCCCAAAGTGGAAACAACTTAAATATCCATGAACTGACAAACAGATAAATAATACGTGGTAGAACTATACAATTGAACATTATTTGGCCATAAAAAGGAATGAAATACTGATACATCCCACAACATGGATGACCCTTGAAAACATTATACTAACGTGAAAGAAGTCAGTCACAAAGGACTACATATTATATAATTCCATTTATATGAAATTTCCAGAATAGGCAAATCTGTATAGACAGATTAGTGGTTTTCATAGGCTGTAAGGAGGGGGAATGGAGAATACTGCTAATGGGTATAGGGTTTCTTTTTGAGGGTGATGGAAAATTCTGGAATTAGCAGTGATGGTTGCACAACTCCGAATATATTTAAAACCCACTGAAATGTATACTTTATGGATTTTATGGTATTACTTTAAAAATTATTATTGATGGTAATACCTTACTAAATTATTATTAAAAATACTGCCAGAAAGACAATATTTTTTCCCTCTTAGGGGAAAACCAGGTAAAGAAATAATCCTGAAAAATCAGAGGTTTGTGTTATGTGAAGAGCAAATCAGGCTGGGTGTGGTGGCTCCCGCCTGTAATCCTAGCATTCTGGGTGGCTGAATCGGGAGGACTGGTTGAGCTCAGGAGTTCAAGACCAGCCTGAGCAAGAGCGAGACCCTGTCTCTACTAAAAATAGAAAAAAATTAGCCGGCAACTAAAAATATAAAATATTAGTCAGGCGTGGTGGCATGTGTCTGTAAGTCCCAGCTACTCGGGAGGCTGAGGCAGGAGGATCACTTGAGCCCAGGAGTTTGAGGTTGCTGTGAGCTAGGCTGACACCATGGCACTCTAGCCTGGGCAACAGAGCAAAAGTCTCTCAAAAAAATAAAAATAAAAAAAGAACAAATCAAATATCGATTATAGAATGTAGAAATGAGAATTAAGCCTTGAAACACAGTCAAGCAACGTAAACTTCCTCTGCTATGTTGGATAACCCTTAGACAGGCTTGTGAGACAATGGTCTAATATGACAATGAAAGGGTATATGTTTATCTTTTGCCTAATTTCTAAGTTTTGGACAATTTTTCTTAACACAATAAATTTTTAATTTTTATTTTTTCTAGAAAAGTCAAGTGTATTCTGTACTCACAAATAAGAAAGCAAGCTTTATAAATATAATGAAATAAAGTATCTAAACCAATTTAAACTCATCTTAAGACCATATTCACCAATGTTGATGTATTCTTGACATTTTTAATAGTATAGTATTGGGTCTTACAATGCAAAGCAAGAATCCAACTGTGATGATAGGGTACCTCATCATTAGCATTCTGATGTTTGACTATCTGCCAGACTAGTGCTGCCACCTCTGAGAGAAATGAAATCTGTTAGGTTGATACCACAAGCCCTGGGAATATCACACCTATCAAATATAATATTAATTGTGAACTTGCATTTAACTGGGAACATTAAGAATTAGGGGCAATAAAAGAGGCATTTTCTCTTTGTTTCTCTCATATATAAGAGGTTAGGTATTACCTTTACCAATTCTGTTTCTTCTCCCTGAAAGTGAAGATCTTCATCTGGCTGGGTAACTTCAGGACTCTAAAGGGACACAGGATAAGAACACTCAGTGACAGGCTGCCTGTGACAGAGCCTCAGCAAGCACCACCAATCCACACGGATGTGGTATATGTGGGATGACCTCTTTCACGGTTTTACTGAGGACTGAAATTAAGGTCCCGTGTAACATTCAATTATAATCTTCTTTCCCCTTGTTTGAGACAATGACAAATACGGACATGATTAAAGAAGATATTACTGCATGATTTTAAAGGTAGCTTTTAACAAAGAACCTATCAAAACAAAAGTAAACTTATAATAAAGGGCCTTCAGACACTCCATAATTCTGCTTTTTCATATGGGGAAGATATCTCTTTCTCAGAAAGTATCTATCTTGCTTGAGAATAATATTCAAAACCTATTAACACCATCTGTTTTCTACAACTGAAAAACTGTTTCAGAGTCTAGGGGAGACATGATTCAGTAGTCACTTAAGAAATATTTCAGCAACCCCTCATAACATTGTTTTCTTCCAAATCTGAAAAACTATATCTTCATGAGGGCCTGATTTCATAAGTAAAAGGAAATTTTACTTTACCTTCTAGTAGTGGTTAGTATTCAGATTTTATGCCGTTTAAAAAATTATAGGTAATAAAACTATACACTTAAATTTCATTAGGAAAAAATGTTATCCTAGTTGCTCCCTCCCAAGTTTTTGTCTAAAAAAGTAAATATTCAGTTTCCAGAAAATTAATGATGATATGAACCCTCAACCTCTGGTAATTAAGGATGGACTTGATCAGGCTGTGATATGTGACTAGAAAAATATGGTTGGACCTAGTGATCAAGTGCCACATTTCATAATTTATCTTTCCAAGGGTATGTTTTAAGAACTATGCACATGTTACACACCCTGGCTACAAAGAATGAAAGATCACTACTACAGGTTATTACAGGTCATTACAATAATAAATTATATTTGTTGGTATTACTTTTCTTTAGAATCCCCTATTTTAAAAAGTCACTGCCGAAAGACAGCTTTTATCACATTATTTTATCCTAAACACACTCAATCACACATACATACACGTGTATTTAAATGTGTTTGGGGAAATATTAAAAGATTCATCTTAAATATCTAATTTCCAGCCCTAGCTGTCACAACTTTCCGACTTTAATCACTAGCTCACCCACTGTTCTCTGCCCCTGAGCTTTGCCTTTAAACTGCTTTCTCACCTGAAGTATCCTCACTTTATGTCAATTTAAATCCCACTTGTAATTGGGCACCAGCTTAAATCTAACTATCCTCATGAGCTTCCTGTGACTTCACTAATGTCCTTCTCTTTCCTTACATAGCACTCATCATCTTTATCATACTGCTAAGCAACTACTATTCACCTAAATAAATTATGTAACTATTCCTTTTGTATGCCTTACCTCAATGAGACTGTAAGCTCCCTACAGCCATGCCCCGTATCTTAAACATGTTCTTTCCCTCAGTGTCATCTATTAAGTCTGATCACTTCTTAATGGGTAGAAAAGAGATCACTGAGAGTAGCACAAAGGGAATGGTCCCTATGAATTAGGGTTAGGGGTGTGTGTGTGTGTTTGTGTACATATTTTTTTCCCCAAAATTTCCTGAACAAAATTTTCCAATTGAAAAATATTCCATTCTGCTATCCCATAAATAACTGAAATTTTCTGGGAACAATACAAATTTAATATCAAAACTGAAGATGCCTATCATAATTAAAGACAGCCCAGATATTTTTGGAAAGATCACATGTCCAGATATTTGGTTCAGTAAGTATAGTGAATCCTATAGATTACAGCCTTTACTGTGATGAAGCCAGTTTTCACGGGTCAATTTGGTTTAGTTCCTAGAAGGGGTGTGCATACAGTAGAAAGTCACAAGACTTCAGGGAAAGTAAACACACTCTCAAACCAAGACAGCAGGGCAGAAAAAGAGGAAATACCAACTTACCAGAGGTCCAACAGAAAAAACCACAGCAGCCATAATCTCTGCCTCTGTATCCCCGTCTCTGGAAAGAGTGGAGTCTTGCAGAGACATTTCTGAGGAAGAGAAACAAGTCATGAACACCACTCCCTTCTTGGGAATTTCACACTCACCAAGTTGGAATCCTCACATACAAGTGAGCACGACCTCCCTAAAGAAACACAACAGTAACCCCCAAGATCAGTGAAGGACAAAGATCCTTGCTCCTGGAGATCTTGATATTTTAATACTGTTAAATGTAGTCACAACTAGCAGGCCAGACATTGTACAAGGAGCTTTTAAAATACTTTCTCATTTAATCTTCACATTAACCCAATAGGAATAGTATTCCCGTTCCATAGATGAGGAAATTGAGGCTTAGAAAAATTAAACTATTTACCCGAGGCCGTGAAGATACATGACTCCAAATCAATCTCATTCCAAAGCCTGTACCTTTTTCACTAAATCAATATGCTGTGTAAAGTGAAAGAGAATAATTCAATCTTTCTTTGTCACACCTACTCATTTAACAAATACTCTAAAAATTTCTTTTTCTGGCTTTTCCTATGAAAAGTCAATTTCCTAAAATTTTCAGAGACCTCAGCTTGATGTAAGGAAAACACTACAACTTCAAAATTTAAATGATATTGGAAACCCTGATATGTCCTCCCAATCTCATATTCAAATAGATCTTTATCCTTTCTATATCAGGCAAACCTAAATATAAGGGAAGCAGGGATAACAATAATAGAAGGGATATGAACTTCAATGCACAATGCATTAAGCATTAGTCCTTTTATATTAAAAAAAAGTACATGCCTAATCCAGATTTTATACTGTGGAGAAACAGGGTGGCAGAGAACTTATTCAGGTATGCCTGGGCACTGGTTCTGCTTGTCTAACTCTGAGTAAGGATATGGCCTTGCTGATGCTGAGTCTGGTTCAAGAACCAGGGTGCCTGATTTATGCTATTCCCTCATACCAAATGGTACAGAATGTTAACATAAATTCTTCTAGAATACAGTATTAGTTTCATAAATTAAAGGGCAGTGACATAATAAATATCAAGTCTTTGAGAAACTCTACCTTGTGCAAAAAGTGTTACAAGCAACTATACCACCCTTCAGTTAGGAACTTTGTTATGCTTAAACATGCTCAATCCACTCCTGCCCTGAATGTGCACCTTGCTTCCCATAAGGTTCAGTAGCTTTTGCTCAATAAACACAGCAGAACTTAATCTAACCTTACAGTTTACACCAATCGGAAGCTCATCTGAAATGATACTTGCCGTACTTAACCATTATCTTCTGAAAACAAAGAGAATATTAATATATAAAGCAAGGCTGTCATGAATGCAAAGAACATTAGAGATACTGAGAAATAAATGAGACAGATATGAGTACAGTGAAACTTATACTGTTAAAGCTGCCAAATTAATTTTCTAACTCAAAAAGGAGACCAGGGTTGAGTTAAATCAAGAAAATATGTGAATATCTTAAAAATGTAGAGTACTCTGTTCCATGACATGGGGTTTCGCTAGGTACAATGGAAACCTTTTGGTGGAAAAGAAACAATGAAAAGTTGAGGGAGGAAAAACAGTGCAGTGTGGAGGTAAGACTTGGATAAAGAAAACAGAGGAGATTCCGTTATTGAAGCGTCAAGGTTGTTAAAATATACCCCAACAGACAAAACAGACTCCCTGTGGCTAAAATGAGCCACACCAAAAGCAGAGTCTAAAGGCTAGCAGAGTTAGTCAAGTATCCCTCTGTTACTAACCGCCATAAGGTTTCCTCCCTGTAGTTAAGCAGAAACCAGCTACTGAAAAACATTGCCCAAACAACTACAGCTGGAAAATTTCCCAACTGACCCCGACAGACCACCTGATACCAGCGGCTGAACCTCCCCCTCAAGACCTTGTGGTCTCGCCACAACTCTGACTGGACAAAGGACCAGTCTTATGAACATTATTTACTGATACATAGCAGCTAGATCTAAAGCCAGTTTCGGCCAGCTTACAGAGACTGCACAAACTGTCTTTGTGCCCTATAGCTTACCTTTTGATGTAAAGAGCCAAGTTCCACCTCATTTTAATGCTAAAACCTCACCCTGAAATAAATATGGAATGTATGTTACATTATGTTTACCCACTGTGCACTGCCTGACTTCCCTCATGAATATTCATAGTTTTCCCCAACCCTGCTCAATATGTATGCAAGGCTGACCCTATAAGACATACATACAGCTTCCCCATCCCTTTTGGACATGCAGATTGTTTCTCCCTCTGAAAGTTTTCTCTTTTCCTTCATCTGTGGATCTCATGGTCTTTTGCTAACGAGGTTACCAACAAAAGTGGTTTTTACCTTACACTAGTGTTTCTCTAGATTTTTTTGTAGGTCATGGATCCCTTTGCAAATCTAATAAAAATTATGAATCCTCTCCCAGAAAACCCCTCACATATAATTAGAGGGGTCTCAAATCTGAGAATGCAAAAAACTCACTAGACATGCTTATTAGAAAGGAAGTTCTTTGGCTCCACCCAAGATCTAAATCAGGGTCTCTAGTGTAATGCACAGAAATCTACAGTTTCAACAAGTACCTCAGGTTTTTACCTTAAATATTGTCCTTAAAGTCAACTCCTGAACCTCAAATTAAAAACTCTTCTTTATACACTTGAAAATCCAATCGAAATGTTTTATCAAGAGGATTCCAGAGCCCAGGCAAAACTGTGGCCCTGGATTAGTTGCCTCAGCTGAGTTTCTGCCTCAAGACAGGTGTTCCTTCAAATACTCTTCATTGCAGTTCAGAAGCAACACTTTTGCTAAGTTTCAAGACAATTTAAAACAATAATTGAAACTGTTCTAACAAATATTAACAGTGACCACATATCAACACAAGTAAACCTTAACTTTGTAGGGCTTATGGACCCCATTTGAAAATCTGACTTAGTCTAGAATAATGCACATTCCTAAATCATGTTGCATATTCTTTTAACTAACTCTCCTCCTAACCTCTACACTGACCCTCAAGTTAAGAAGCCCTGCTTTAAAGGGTTGAAAAGAAAAAAACAAACCAAGAGAAATAATAATATTTTTTTCCCATACACTAAAGCAGATCTACAAAGAGCAACATAAGACATTTCAATCCAAGGAACTGAGCAATGGTTTTCTGCATCTTTAAAATTTATTAAGAATGACTTGCATCATTTATTTAGAGTTTCTTTTTAAATTTGTAAAGATAAATAAACTCCTCCTTGGCAATAAGCAGATCATGCGAGCAAAATGTTTAACCATACTATGCAATAAACATTTTATAATCAGATTCAACACTACTATTCAATATACAATATATTTAGCTTGATCTCAATTGTGTAAACACAATGTATAGAAAAAAAAAGACTGCAAGTGAATAAGTCAAACTACTGAGATCTCTGGAATCTGGGGCTATGATATTTATCCATCTTCCTACTTTTCTGTATTTTCCAAAGTAGACAGTAAGAAGTATCTATACATACATGTAAGTTTGGCATAGGAATAATATCCCAGAGAGGCAGTCCACATCCTCAGGTTCTAACCTTGGTTTGGCTACTGGGACTATAGGCAAGTCCCCTGAACACAATGAATCAGTTATTAGCAAATGAGAGTAACCCATTATATGTTTCTACTTTCCCCTTTGACATTACGCAGAAGATATTTCCCCAGTCATAATTTTCCTAAATATTTTGTTCTAGATGCTGTCTTCCCAAGCAATACAAAAGTATGAAGAGAAAAAGAGGAAACTTCACTTCCTAAGCCAGTGTACTTATTTAAAAATAATGAAGGGTCCATGTTCTTGCCGAGAATTTCAGCGCTATGGACCAGTCCAACCAATGCAATGATACTATTGTCCTGTTAGAGAATGAGTGACAAGTGATTTAAAGGTGGTTACAGTGTTTGAAATGCCACAAAATGAGCCGGCAAGAAAAGCTGCTTGGGTTACTCAGAAGAGTAGCGCAGGTCACCCGATGTGAAACCTAGTTCCCACCCCGCCAGTTCAGAAGCCAGAGGGGGACGCTCCCGCCAACCTCGCCCTCTTTCCATAAGTGCCCTTTTCTGCGCAGTCAGTGGTTCCCCTCCTCACTCCAGCAAGGGCGCGGGACCGGAAAGGCAGGGAAGGTCCGGTCAGGGGCCCGTCCGCCCTAGTCGAGCTCCAGCTCCGGCCCCGCGTCCTGTACTGTCCAACCCCAGCGCAGCCAGGCCCCCTGGGGAGGTTCCCGCGTTCGGACCCGAGAGAGGAGACGGTATAGGGTCCGGGTACCGCCCTACGAGGGAGGCCGGGTGGAGACTGAACCCAGGCAGGAGGCCCTGCCCCAATCGCCTCTCAAAGGTGGGCGGGTCCGCTCAGGGACAGGGGCTCTGCAAGGAACGGCCACGCCCCGGACGCCGCCGGGAGCCCAGCGCCGAGGGAGGGGCGGCCCGGAATAGAGGCCTGGCGCCCGGGGCAACGAGTACCTGGCGGCCGAACTGAGGACAACTGAGGGCACTCGCAGAGCAGGGCGGGAACGCTTCCAGCAATGGCGCCGGCTCAGCTGGGCCGGCCTCCGGGCAGGTCACTGCGCCTGCGCGGCAGGGGCGTCGGAACTACAGTGCCCAGCATCCTCAGCGCCTGCGCTCCCCCACCTCTTTTGTCTGCGTTACTGAGGGAATTGTGTATCTACTCTTCGGGTGACCTAAAAAATTCAATCAAATTGGATACGTTTCTGCTGAGAGGCTATGATTATGTATCAAAAACACTAGCACTAGAGACACAAAGAAGGACAGAACCCTTGCTTTGGAACATTTAAGTGCGGCTGAAGAAAGCCATTGAGAGAACAGGGATAGGGTGCCTTCTGCAATTTAGTTGAAATCTCAGACCCGGGCAGAGTTGGTAAGTGTATGTCCATGCTTTTGCTTGTCTTTCATTCAAGCTCTTGACCGAAAAATCGATCATGCCTTCATTATAATTTCTGGGTATTTGAACCAGAGCTTCCTTTCTCGACTCATCTAAACATTAATGATGATGATGATGATGATGATGATGATGATGATACATGATTCCCTTTGCCCCAATTCCATGGTTTTAATGTCCAAAGGCCATATTCTTCACAGCTGGTCAAATTGAGAATGTTCATGGACTTAAGAGCTGCTTCCTCGATGCTGAGACCATTTCTTTAACTCATTTCTACTCTGCCTTGGATTCTTTAAAACCTCTCTCTGCTGCTTTCTGTGTGAGGCCCACACAGGGTCAGCCCCCACCACAGGGGAATCTGCAGGGAAATACGAAGCTCAGTGAAGCTGAACACAGCATAAAACTGGGCTGTTGAGATCTTAAAGAGCCAGTAGATACCTTTGGAGAAAGTATAACATAACCCTTGAACTAACTATCACAAGGGAAATGCAAGCAGGAAATCAAACTTCTGGAGATAAGAAATGCAATATATGAAGTGCAAAATATACTGAACTGGATTAAGGGCAGACTAGACACTGCAAGAAAAAAAGTTTAGTGAATTTAAAGACATAACAATAGAAACTGCCCAAAATGAAACATAGAGAAAAAAGATGGAAAAATGAACAGAGCACCAGTGAGTTATGGAAAATATCAATAAGCTTAACTATTTGTAAGAATACCAGACAGAGAAAAGAGAGAGGGAGTAGAAAAATATTTGAAGAAATAATGGCTGACATTTTAAAAATTTTTAAAAATTTTGATAAAAATTATAAACCCACATATTCAAGAAGCTCAATGAAATCCAAACAAAAAACATCAAGAAAATCATACGAAAGCACACTATAAGCAAATTGCTACAAATGCAGGAAACAGTGGCTTATGACTATAATTCCAGCACTTTGTGAGGCTAAGGTGAGAGGATCACTTGAGGCTAGCAGTTCAACACCAGTCTGGGAAGCAGTGAAATCCAGTTTGTACAAATAAAGTTAAAAAAATTAGCTGGGTATGGTGTTGAGTCCCTGTAGTCATAGTTACTCAGGAGGCTGAGGCAGGAGGATTGCTTGAGCCCAAGAGTTTGAAGCTATAATGAGGCTATGATCGTGCCACTGTACTCCAGCCTGGGCAACAGAGCAAGAGCTTATCTCTAAAAAATTAAAATAAATAAATAAATAAATAAAACAAATTTTTACAAACCAGTAATAAAGGGAAATCTTAAAAACAGAGGAACAAAGATATATATGTACCTGGGAACAAAGATAATTATTTCTTATCAGAAAAAATACCAGGAGACAGTGGAGCAACATCTTTAAAGTAATGTCAGCCTGGAAGTATATACCCATCAACATATTTTACATAAAGGAAAGTGACTCAGTAATGGGATGAGATGGAGTAGACACACTTCTTCCCATACCTACTACTTAGTACAGCTAAAATCCTTGATGTTACATATAAAACAAGTATAAGGAGATTCTGAAAAGTGGACAGAAGCCAGTCCAACTGGGGACTTTGCAACCTGAGGAAAAACATGGTGGTGAGTTTCCTGCGTTTCCTTTTTGCCTCATGTATCCTGGCCTGGGGGCTGAAGAAGCTGGCAACCTGAAATGTCAATAGGTGCAGGCACAAAAAGCACCAAAAAAAGCCTGCTCTCTCTAGCCAAAGGACTAAGAAAAGGACAATGTGGTATGACAGAAGACTATTAAGACAATAACCACTGTACTCCAGCCAAACACCACAGAAAAAAAATAGTGGTCCCACCCTATCCCCATCAGCAAAGGCTGACTAGGGAACCTAGACTTCTACTGTCACCTAACTGTAGTAAGGTGCCACTTTGCCCCTGCAAGGGTGTTGTCAGAGAAGGCAGTGTGAGGAATGAGGACTTTCATTCACACCTTGTGGTACTGAGCTTCTCCACACACAGTGTCAGTGGGGGCCATGTGGGAAGCAGTAATAGAGTGCCCTCCCCTCTGAGCCAAGGTGTCATCAGTGGTGATCTAGCGGGGAGCATGAAGTTTGACCTCCGCCCAGCAATAACAAGGAATTCTGCCTCTCCAGAGCTGTCAATGTAGGCTGGGTGGGGAGCGTGGACTCCACCTCCACCTAGCAATAATCAGGTGGTGACCTTCTTACCTCACCAGAGTGGTATCAGAGGAGGCTTGCTGAAACACAAGATTTAAATAAGATCCAGAATATCATAATACTCAAGTTGTCCCCAAATTTGGCAAAAGACATAAATCTACAGATTCAAGAAACTAAGAAAATGCCCAGCAGGATAAACACAAAGACATCGAGGCTAAGAAAGATAATAATCAAACTCCTGAGAACTAAAGACAAAGAGAAATCCTGAAAGCAGCAAGAGGGGAACAACACCATACGAATAACAGGAAAACAATTTGAATGGCAGTAGATTTCTTGTCACACACCATGGAGGCCAGAAGGAAGTGGGACAACATTTTTCAAGCACTGAAGAAGATAACTGATATCTCAGAATCCTACATCAAGTGAAAATATCCATCAGGAATGAAGGGGAAATTGAGATTCTCAGATGAAGGAAAACTAAGATAATTTGTCACCAGCAGACTTACCCTAAAAGAATGGCTAATGAAGTTCTTGAAATGGAAAGGAAATTATTTTTTTTTAAAGGCAAATTTGGAACATCAGGAAGGAGGCTAGAAAAATGGAAAGAGTAAAAATATGATTTTACAGCAAACTTATTTAGGAGGGCAAGCCTAACCAGAGATGACACCCGAGTTATAAATTTACCCCAATTTTATTGAAATATTGCTTGGCTTGATTTTCACTGAATTGACTTGAATTAAGAATGAGAGATTTAAAAAAATAAAGAGTGTTCTTTTTTTAATGTAACAATTTTTAGTCTATAACTAATTTTCACGTTAATTATGAACTTGTCAGTTGCCTCAAAAAATAAATTAGAGGTACAATAAATAATTTTTCAGTCATAGAATCCTGAGAAAATTCATTGCCAGCTGTGGCAGGCAGAATAACGCTCTTCCAATGATGTCCACATCCTAATCCCCAGAAACCATGAATATGGCATCTTACGTGGCAAAAGGGACTTTGCTGATGTGATTAAATTAAAGACATGGAGATGAGGAGAGGATAGTAGATGATCCAGGTGGACCAGTTCAATCATACGGCCCTTTAAAGGGGAGAATCTTTCCTGGCTGTGGTCAGAGAGGACGCGACTGCAGGAGAAGGGCACAGAGGATGCAGGGTTGCTGGCAAGACTGCATGGGGTAAAAGAGCCACAAGCTAAGGAATGTGGGCAGCCTCTAGAAGCTGGAAAAGGCAATGAAACAGATTATCCCTTTGTCACTCCAGAAGGGAACATATCCCTGCCAATCCCTTGATTTTAGCCCAGTGAAACCTATGCTAGACTTGTGATTTGCAAAACTACTAAATAATAAATTTGTGTGGTTTAAGTCCACAAAGTTTGTGAATGACAGTGGATTTCTGATAAGAAACCATGGAAGCCAGAAGGAAGTGGTGTCAACCCACAATCCGAGTTTAATCATATCAGCGACAACACAGCAAAAATTCTTCCCATCATGGTTCCAACCTAAAGACTCATTAGAACAAAAAAATGCATTGCTTAATATAAATTGTGCTAAAACTCTTCATAGAAATGAACCAAAAACTATTTAATGCCTACACCTAAAAATTTACAGCAGAGAAACTAAAAAGAAGCCAAAAATAAGAGAAGCCAAAAATAAGAGAATAAAAAGCAGCATGGGTTAAAATATCCTGTACGCAGTATACGGTTAAGCAGGCAATGGCGACAGATGGGCCTTTACTTGAAGATGTACAGATGTTGAGAAAGGTAGTGCATGATGAAGTTTGTCAGGCACAAAAGGATCAGAACAAGGACCAACCTCTTGTGCCCTGGAGGTCAGAGTTGGCTCAGAACATCCGTAACCAAGAAAATCTTGGAAGCTCACTGCAGAGGTGATGGGCTGGTTTCCCAGGAGTGGCCCTAGCCTTTCTTGGTGGAATGTTTCAGGGGAGGGGATGATTCCTTTTCTGGATTCTGTAGGAAATACCGATTTTTTTGTGCTATACACATCAGTTAGACTCAGTGTCAAAGCTTTGTCCAACCCACTTTGGTAGGGATAACATACTTCCACATCAGCTCCAGATTAGGAGTTGAAACAATAGTGAACTATCAGATTCTGTTCTCAGAAATATTTCCCCATATATGTTTGGTGGAGGTGTCATCACAACCCCAGCTTATTCTTAAGTAAGACTATTTCACAAAATCAGAGCTATAAGAAAGCAACCTAGTCATTGTCTTCATGTTCTACCAAAATAGAACTTGTGACTGTTCTATGATAATATTTTTCAAATCAAAGCTACACTTTAAAAAAAAGTATTACACACATAAGACTTTACAACTTGGAAATTGTTCCCATGTGATCGTTACCAGCATTTACAAGAAAACCTCACTGCAATGGCTCTTAACTTTTATGTTCTAACACAACTCACTGAGAAAAGGCATGTGGCAATTTTACACAAGGCCATCATGGCCACTGTTATGCTCTAAGGCATTTCTTTACTTTTGTTAGTGATATGTACACCATGTCCTACTTCTATTATGTACATTAAAGCAATATTTCCAAGTCTTTCATACAGCACTGGGATTCCAAAAATAAGCTAGCAGATTTATTTTAAAAAGAGCTTTCTCAATTTCTGCTGGAATTAAAAGTTATGTTTTATATTTTTATTTGCAGAATTTTTTCTTTACTCAGACATTACTGCCCTTTAACAAGGTTCTTCAACTTAATAAAAATAGTCTCTAAAAATTCCATATTTTGTAGAATGTTAGAATAAGATCATTTGAGTTAAATCAGTTCTTGGCCCAATGCTAACTGCAGCTACCTTTAGGTGTAATTTAACAAAAATAGCATCGTATGTGCTGGGCATTTATGATAGTGACATTCAGCTGTTAATATGGTTCTAATAACTTAGAGGCAGCAATGAGGATGATTTTAATGAATCTTTTTCTTTTGTAAAGAGCATGCACATAAAAACTTCATAAAACATAGTATCTAAGTTTTCATAGATCTTCAAATACAGCTACATATTTCACAAACTTGCTTGCATGTATCGAGTTTTTGTTTTAGATAGAATAGCGTGGAAAAAAATCTTTAAACTTAGCGCTTTGTCTGTATTTTCCTTGGGGTGCCCATTATTTTGACTTCTTTACGCTGCTTGAAAGCTATTTGAGATGTGTTCTCCTATTCTAAACAAATGATTCTAGTTTCTTTTGCGTCTGGCATAAGGTTATATAACTTAATGTTAAATGTCTTGTTGTGTAAGAGATAGAATGTGGCATCTTAAGATCTGCTTTTTAATTGAGGTCATATCAATTCAGATATTGTGAAAAGCAAACATAGCTTCTTTTGCAGCCATAGTGCCTGCTGCCAACTGGTTTCATTCAAATCCATTGACGATGTTTATTTCCTTGTGTTTTGGAGGAAGTCATTTTGGGGGAGGAGTTTATTGTGTTAGAGAGCAAGAGCAACAACTGCATAAACGATTACCCCAGCTTAAAGTGGAAAGCACACTTTGTGAGAAGAAATACTTCCTGAGAAACTTGATGAATGATCCATTTTACCATTGTAAAATCTTTACTTAAAAATAAGTTTAGATGTCTTCTCCTTTTGAAGGAAATAGAGTGCTTTTTATTATATAAAGCAGTATCTTATAGATATTGATATGCCATTGTTTGAATTTCCATTCTTTGCTGACAGATTCCCAAATATACTGATCTTGGATGTTCAGTATGTTTGAGACAGGCTTCTGGAAAGAACATCATTTTTCCCTAGGGAAAGATCAAAATATCAATGTTTTGTTTCTTGTGTAACGTTTGTAAGGTTACACATATTTTTGTCTGGGTTTTGTCTGCTCTTTGTGGAAAACAAATATTCATTTGCCAAAAGCAGGAAAAACATTCTGAGCATTTTCTTTGGCAAGAGTATTACTGAAGTTAGTACTCTGATTTCCTGGCTGGTCGTTCAGTTTGTTATTATATAGATGCACTCTTTAATTGCTATAAAACTTACTTCAGAAGTACCATGTTGAAAATAAACTAGTAATTTGGTGACTTTTTTTTTTTGTAAAATCCTGCATTTGACATCTTCATATTTTCTGAAATGTACCTATATATCAGAAATTCGTGTCTTCTTTTTATGTGGCTTTTTATGTGGCTTGATATATATTTTTAATCTCACACATACATTGGATCTGTGTTTTACGGTAATAATAAAAATGTACAAATTTGTACATATTTTGTACACAATGGCATGTGTATAGAATAGGAAATGTTCATCAAAACAATAAAAATAGATACATGGTATAATTATTCTTTCTTTGAAAAATATCTGTAATTCATGCTTTAGTGAAATGTTATGTACCTACTTTTTAAAATCATTTTGTAATTCAAAATTTTTGGCTTTGACATTGCTTATGATAATACTTGACACTTAATGTACTCTTTTATCTAATTTTTAAAATTCTAAAAATGGTATATCATATAGACGAAATAAAGAATATGTGAATTTTAAAAATCAAGGTAACAAACTGTTACATAAAATGTATTATGTTCTCCTGTTTTCCAGGCAAATATATTTTTGTACCTCATCAGGGCTTTGTGCAAAAAAGTGGTAGTGTAGGGGAGTCGGACTGCAGCCCACTCATCTCTGTTACCCCTGCTATGTCCCACACCTCAAAAGGCCTGCCCTTCCAGACTGAATAAATGCTCTGCACAAAAGCTGCCCCTTTGCAGCACCTGTGGCCATTGCGTGTATAGACTAGTAGCACATTTCAAATCTTGTGGCGATGAACCTGGGGTACTGGGTACCTGAGGCGTGACCTAGAAAGAGAGGAATGGGCTCCAGCTGGCAAACTGCCTTAGCTCCATTGGCTTCTCAGCCCATGGAGGCAGTTCCAGCTGGCAGAGAGCCAGCATGGGGCCCTCGAAAGGCTCAGGGCTCAGATGGGAGTCCTTCTTCCCAGATAAAAAGGCAGTGCTGCCTAAGAGTACAGGACAGGCTATGCGGGGCTCTAACGGGGCTTGTGGAGTTTTAGTAACATTCTATTTCATGTCCTAGATGAAGTTTTCATGGCTATTTTTAAATTATTTGCTAGATTCAATATATTTTATATACTTTCATGAACACTTTTCTATTAAAAGTATTTAAAAACTTGGCATACACTGAAATGCAAATTTTCTGTTTACATAAAATATTTGCATTTTCCTTATAGTATAGAGCTAGGTTCCTCTTGCCTACCCATGATACCTACACAATTAGTTTGTCATTATTATAATAATGAAAATATTATCACAGAATATGGAAAAAATATCAACCAACTTGTCTGGTTGGTATTGAGTTGTTGTCACAAAGTAATCAAAACAGCAGAGGACAACAGAGAGACCCTGAAGGAGAACAGGTTCATATATGCAGTCGTGACACACCCATGACCTAAATAACTATTCATATAACTATGAAACTAGGTGTAATCAGGAAAATATAACAGAGACAGAATCATATTGAAAATTGTGTGTATCTAATTTACGGAAAGCTAGACGAGGATCTAAGATGTGAACAAATGCAAAGGCACATTATGTTCCTTACGGAAAGGCTGAAGGATACAGATATAAGAGGAAAAAACCACCCAGCTCGAGGACAACAAAGCTGCAAGCGTCAGACTATGAAAAAATATCTGTATTAAGTGTCACATAGTTAATCACTTTATTATAAACATTTAAACAAAATAAGAAAAGTACTAATATTTAAATACATTAACGGGCAGTGATAGAATCACTTGAGAGCAAACGAAAAATCAGGCAAGGATGCATTTTTTTCCCTGCTTGCTAATTAGTATAAACAAAGGGAAATGTGAGCCAGTGTTGCTCTCGCATATGGCTAATTCCATGTTTCCACAAAAACAATTGAAAACCTCATGAATGATCATTTCATTCATTTCTTTAAGTTCTCTTGGAGAAGGAGTTACATCATACAGTGAAACGTCTGAAATACAAGCTTTAGTATTTTTTCTCCAAAAGCTGTCCCTCTCAGGCAGCTACTATTGCTTTTTTCTCTCTTCCCCCCAAAAATAATTTCCCTGTCCCTAAGACTCATAGAAAAGAGGGCTCTGATCTCCTCATCTAGTATTACATCTTCAACATTAATTTATATATGCCATTGGTGAGAGTTGAACTTCCAACAAACAAAAACCTGGGCCATAAATGTAGTCATCTAATGTCTTCAGACATTAATGTCCTTTAATTTAACACTCTACATTAGTTACAATAAAAAGAGAAGACTTGACTCTGGTACTGTGAGAGTTCAGTGAAAATAGTCTCTTCACATATTCATGGTAGCATTATAAAGTAGTGCAATGGGTTCCGCACGAATTAAATGAGAACCAGAAATCGTCTCAAAGCTTGCCTTTCTTTGCTGTCACGACATAAAGACAAACCATTTCTACAGCGTATCGTTATGTGTGATGAAAAATGGATTCTTTTTCACAATTGCAAGCATTTGGCACAATGGTTGGATGAAGATGAAGTGCTGAAACACAGTCCCAAACCACACATTCATCAAAAAAAATGGTGTCTTGTCTGTCTGGTGGTCCAGTGCTGACATTATCCACTACAGCTTCATGAAACCTGGTCAGGCGATCACAGTGGATGTCTACTGCAACCAGTTGGAAAAAATGATGAGGATGCTTGCAATTAAGCTGCCAAG